>CM008341.1:9955719-9965967 GCA_002525835.2 Ipomoea batatas | reverse complement strand
AGGAGTCTAGGTACATTGTAGCATGTGGTCAAATGTTAGGATATACTTCACAAAATCATCATATCCTAATATTTCTAATTGTTATGATTTATTAATTAGTCTTATTAGTTTTAATTATGATTGGCTAGGAATTTATTAGCTAAATTTTTCTTCTCCTTTCTTCTCATTTTGACCGAGATTATAAAAGGAAAAAAAAAATTATTCTCTCTCCTTCTTTTCCTCTCCTTTGGTCGAATCATTTAAAAACAAAAATAAATCATCAAGAATTAGAGAATCAAGTGTTCAAGGGGTGAAAATTTTGGAGAGTCAAGAGTAGGCTTGAAATTCTTGAAGATTTCTAACGACAGGTAAGTGTTTGTGTCCGCTTATTAATATAATTATAATAATTTAATTTTCGAAATAAATTCATTTTTTTTTTGTTCAATTTTCAATCAATCTATCATAATTAATAATAACCAATTAAAATTAATATTATTCTATCATAATAATAATTACCATATTACTAAAATACCATATTTCCCAAATACATGTTACGGTTGAGCTGCTACAATAATCTAATGTGTTTGATTTCCTTACACAGGTTGATTTTCTTGCACAAGTTGGGAAGCATGAAAAGACAGTGAATCACGGTAGAAGTGAATTTCACAAATTTAATAGGTTTACAAAATTCGAAGACTTAGTTAAGGAGATAGAGAATGTTTTAATTTGGGGCGGCGTGCTCTACATAACTTTCACCAGTAGCATTTTTCTTCTGGTTCCTCCTGTTTCTTTTCCTTGGCGCCTTCCATCTCAGAGGCTCTCTATGAAAATTTTCTTATTGCGGGATAATAATAATAATAAAACAAAATAATAATAATAATAATAATAATAATAATAATAAAACAAAACATCACCATCATCTTTATCAACACCCATTTCCTTTTCTTTTTCTGATATTTTCCTTTTCTTTTCTTTTTCTTTTCTTTCTTCTTCCGGCTCTCCATTTTTCTTTCTTCCTTTTCTATTCTTTATTCTCAAGTATTTTCACCCGTGCGTAGTAGTAGTAATAATAATAATAATGATAATAATAATAATAATAATAATAATAATAATAATAATAATAATAAAAAGAAGAAAATGTTACCCCATTTATCATCTTGTTCTTCAACCGGCAGGGAGAGAGAGAGATAACCGGAGGAGGAGAACTCACCACCGTCGTTGTTTNGTTAGTATTTGATTTAATACAGAGTAATAAAGAAGACAACAATCTCTTATTCATAAAAAGTTTTATAATACTGAATAGTGAAAATTCTGACTATTATAGACCAAAAACAATCAATATTTATAAATAAAAAAATAAAAGTATTGTTCTATTGACAAAAATATAATTTCACATGGTTGGGTTATAAAATCTCTCAAAATTTTGAAATAAATAATTGAAGACAAGCTAGGGTACTTGGCATTATTGAAATTTCAAATTTGAGTTGGCAATCGGGCATGCATTCTGTACTTAGACATCACGTGATGGTGTTGTGATAGGAAACCACTGAAAGGAAGCACCCATGTTCTTTGGTGGGTGTGTTCTATGAAGCCATCCACTTCATTATACACGCGACCATGCATGTATATATATGTCCTCACCATTTGAAATTGATCGTTAAACAACTACTATAATTCAAGTTTTTTACCACATTGATAATATAGTACCAAATAAGAATTATATGTATATATCTTTGTTACATCAAATATTAGTAGTACTATAGTCAACATATATAGTTGTGCTTGATATATCTGTCATCAGACATTACAAAAATTTGTATTATTATTATTATTATTATTATTATTACCCACAAAAATTAAAAAAAAAAAAGTATTTGCCCAATAGGTGAAAGATGACGACTGGAAGCCCATTGTGGAGATGATAAGAGTGAAGATAATTGGAAAAGGAAACTGAGGGACGAGGATTATTGGCTAAGTATATTAAGTGGTGGACTGGTGGGATTTTGAAGAATTGAAGAAGAATAAAGTATGATGACATGAAGCGCATTTGATTTGCTGTCAAACACCATTTTTGTTTTCTTTTTAAACCTCATTCCATGCACACAACATGCAAACGGTCCTATTTAATTACATAAAAAAAAAAATTAACTTGTATCAAAATATGTAGAATCGATCAAGTGCTTATCCTGGATTTACCATTTTATACCTATCCTCGAATATTTGGAACGATACTCCTAGTCGCTGTATCCTGGCGCATTTATCATTTTATACTACCAATCTCTTTCACACAATCAAAATCTCATTAAAAAAAACACGCGCACACACATTCCATTGTAAACCCTATGATCTTCAAGGCACTATTTTACTACATATATTCTTGAATTCTTGAATATGAGTTACATCCAGCCTCTTTATTCAGAATACGTACGACTACTTTTGTTATTATTGTACTTTGTCCTATAACACAAATCTTCGCCAATTGACTTTCTGAACATCATACTAGATTTGTTGTAATCGACACATTCGTTGATTGGTATGTTGAGCCCATTAAACCCACATGCTAGTCTGCTTACTTTCCTCACCTATTTCTTAGTTTGCAGAGTCTAAGAAGAGTAGGTCAAATTAGCTTCTTTTTTTTTTTTTTGAAAATAAGTCAAATTAGCTAATTAGGGCACTGATATAGTTATTTGAGCTTTCCCAATCACCTAATATTGTAGTGGACCAAATACTTCAACTTCAACAATTTTTTTTTTAATGAAAACATTAACACAATAATACAAACAATTCATATCCAATAACAATACATTGCTCAATGTGACCAATTCTATCACCATAAGATATACAAAAGAGAAACGTTTTTATCTTTCAATGTGTGCCACATGCTTTATAAAGATTTGTTACACCATTCTTGTGAAGAAAGAGAGGAAAAATTACTCTTCCCCGACAAATACTGAATTCCTTTTCATTGATTGAAAAGTAATAAATGACTGGACGAAAATAATTTTCAAAAGAATTGATGAAAATAAAGTAAAGGTAATAGAACGAAGTGGAGTACAGTGGAATGGAATGGTGTGGCACCATTTGTCTCCCTAGTTTGAACCCAAACCAAGTTTGTTGAGTGGCTTGGGGCTGTCAGGCCACTGAAGTATGGTATAATGTAAATTTGTAAATGTACCATTAACGTGATCTATACATATGATCTTTATAACTCATACACTTTATCAGTTTATCATCATAGTACAATTAATAAAAGATCTTCCTAACGTAAGCTCTCTACCGAACATCGTAAATTCTTCTTCTTCTTCTTTATTTTTGTTTCCATTCCTGATCTCTTGATAACATTTTCCTCAACAAAAACATATAATAACACCTAAATACCATTCATTACTCATATTATGTATGCATTTTGATTTCTAAGTCTATAATAAATTGATGGAGATAGGTCTATCACCCTTGCGTTGTCATTGGAATGTCTTTTCGAGAAGTTATCAAATATTTAATAGTATGATATATATTGGGGCCATATATTAGGTATATGCACCAATATATGGTGTGTAGTATTAGGTTATATATGTTCTAGTGCTGCATAACACTACAAACATCATATCATATCACAATGAATATAATGAAAGAGTGGGTGAGCAACATTAATATTGGGACTACTATACGTTGAGCCATTAATTAATGAAATGTGAAGTGGATTAGAGGGTAGCAAATAGCCACTGGTTTAGGATTTGAGCAGATGAAGTGGGACTGAACACCGGCAGGCCATTAAAGAATGGAGNTTTTTTCTTATATAATGTGTTTATACGGCTTGAGGCTTTCAAATATATTATTGAAATCCTTGCAAAGTCTAACGACAACGGACAACGGACAAAGAAGGGCAAGACTCAAGAGAACATCCACCTTTGCATTAGTTACTAACACTTTTAACAATGATATTAACTTAATTTTATGAACCCTAACCAGCTTTGTTGGCGTGAGTGAGCATGCACTCTCATCCCTTAAGAGAGGTTAAGAGTTCAAAATCCTTGCACATCGCTTCTTAATTGGTCGAATTGGTCCGGTGCAAACGAAAATTAGTCTGAATATAATACAGATTTAAAGGTGTCTCCTATAATTAAGGTCTACTTAGGATACCTTATGGTCTAACAAAAAAACTTAATTTTATGAACGTGTTAAAGTTACTAGAGTTTATTTGTTACACGGTTACTTAACTCACTAGTGGTGCCCATCTCGATCTCTCTCTACTATTAATGTGGTCTTTTTTTCTTTTTTTTTTTCTTTTTATTTTTATTTTTTATGGGGGGAGGGGTGAGGAATCATACTATAGATCATAATTCACATTGCAAAGTATATTATTAATTTAGTATACTAAAAATTCATTTTTAATGCATTATAAGTTTATTTTTTAAGTAATACACTCAAAATGAATCTTAAAAATAACATTTAGTACGATGAAAATGATTATTTAATATACTAGAAATAAATATGTATATCAAAAATTCATCTTGAATATTATAGTCCACGGCATAATGATTGGTGGTTTAATTTGATTGGTGGTTTAATTTGTAGGTGGTTAGATGCAATTCCCCGTGACCACAAATGGATTATTTATCTCTTGAAAGGACTGAAAATGCAACAACGAAGCATATATTTTAAGCAGGTGAGCAAGAACTAGTGGCCGTTGCAATTCTCAGCTTGCTGATTTCAGAATTACACACTCAAAACCTTAATTTAAAAAAAATAATATTTTACTCTATATGAATTTCCCCGTATAAGATAAGGTATCATCAAGAAGTAAATTAATAAAGCAATCGTATTATTATTGAACTGAAGTATGATAGAGGGCATTTCAATTGCTTATAAATACTGGTGTTATCGAAGTCATTTCAAATCCTATTGTTCTGCACATTTCACATTTCATTTTCCCTCTCTTCATCTCTCTAGAAGCGTAGGTAGTTAGATACGCGTAGAGCCATATATTTTCCTCGCCGGTACTTTTTCATCGTTTCTAGCTTTCCCGTGATCCTTTCCACGGCCAAATCTCTCTCTCAGATAAAAGCAAATTTCATTTAATCCACAGAAACAATCACCACAATTGTATTGCAATCCAGAACACTGTTTAAACAATCAATACAGATACACTCCGATCGCATTCTATCCGAAGCGCGATCTCTATTGTGGCACCGCCATTTTTGTTCGCACCTAGTTTATTTTTGAAACATTGAAGTTCGATTTCAGTTTTCCGGCGAGAAAACTTAGCAGCGGCGCCGTAAGATGGGGACAAAGAGGAGAGGAGAGGCGACGGAGGAGGAGATGAACGGCGTCGAGGAGTCGGAGTATGAGGTGGTGGACTTGAGAGATAAGATCAACTCCACCCGTGGGAGCCGTTTCAAGTTAATGGAGAACGAGTTAGGACTGGAGTCAATTCGGCGAAAATTTAGCAGGCAGATAGTCATCAATGGCCTCAAGGACCTCTCGCAAGGACTCATCATTCATCCAGAAAACTGGTAACAACTAACAAGCTTATTTAGCGTTCTGCCTCTAACTGCAAGTTACCATAACCGTAGCTATGCGATTAGACTAGTCGGTCGAGTTTAAATGGTTACAATTTAAGCATGATTATTTTAAGAAAAATACTTCATGGAGGCTCAAATTTTTACTCCAAACTTTTACTTTCACTCGTGTTCAATTTGATGGGAGGAAAATAAAAGATAAATGAATAAACATCATGACCTCCTACTAAATTAAACAATCGGCATGCCATGCCATAGGAAGTATAAAATGGGAGTAGAATTTGAAAGTCTATGTAGAATTACTCTTATTTTAATACATATAAACTAAATAAAATTAAAAATTTTAGTACATGTAATCTTAAATTCTACTCACTAAATTTTATTCCATAATATAAAAAATAAAAATTGGATAAGTCCAAAAAAAAATTAAAAGTTGAGAATAAAAATGAAAGTCCATGTAATATTTTTTTAAAATTAAATACGACTAGTGAGTAATAAATTAAAAGAATATGCATGGTAATTTAATTTTCAGGTGTCCAAAATGAAGTAAAAGAATAATCATCTACACCCAAAAAAAAAAAAAAAATCTACGGCGTACAGTGTATTATTCTTCTTAACTAAAAATAAAATGCTGTAATTAGTATTTTTCTTAAATTAATTACTCCGTAATTAATAGTAGCAATAATGTCGTCCTTATAAAATCAGTAATTTTTCGGGCTCTAATCTGAAATCGCGGATAAGCGTTATTCCCGCCAAAGGTGATACGTGGCATCCTGGGCCCACATAAATTTGAGGATAATGATTTTTGACTTGTGTGATTCGTAGAATCGTAGGTGATGATAATCTGATTAGGAATTAGGAAAGGCTCAAAATTTGACATTACTCTTTAGCGATAACTAATACTCTTCCAAAAAGCTTGAGGCAAATTATGCTATGAACTTGGGTCTATGTTTCAACGTGGATCCAAGTTCATGTTCTCAATTTTAAAATATTATGTTCACAATTTTAAAATATTATATTCACAATTATATTACTTAATATTAACAATTTTTGAATTCTATATTTACAATTTTGTTATATAGATTTAAAAATTGCGTTATACTATTGAATATAGTTATTAAATTGTGAATATAGAATTATGAAATTGTGAACATAAAGTTTTGTAATTGTAAATATAGAGTTATAAATATAGAGTTATAAAATTGTAAATATAGACCTGGGTGGACCTAGATCCATAGCATAGCAATTGAAAGCTAGAATCTCCAACCCAAGAGTCCCCACGCCCCGGCCCGACAAAATATTTGGGATGATGTACTACAAATGGCAAAACATGTGTCTGTACCATAACCGTATCTATACAATTAGACTAGTCGAGTTTAAATGATTACAATTTACACATGATTAATTGACCATGACAAAATTTAGCCATTAATTTTTATTTTTAAATTTTAATTTTAACTTTATTAATGTTTATATTTTTGTCAAATCATGAGTTGTTGTTTTGTGAATGATAAAATTAAGAACAATTAGGAAATACAGGGTGGACAACCTTTTATTTAATCTTTTATTTTGTGAGGAAGAAGCACTACTTCAAATCTTATTGAGTCTTACAAAATTTTTATTACAACTTTACAGACGGTAAGAAGATGTAAGAGTGGGGTTTCAAAGTTAGAACATTTTAAATACAGAGATCGACTAATAACAAATTAAAGAGTTAATAACCAAAATGGTCCCTCGACTATGCCGTAATTACCAATTTAGTCCTCGACTACCATTCTTATCCAATTAAGTCCTTAACNTCTTTATTTATTTATTTATTTTTAAGAAGGAAGTTATTAAAAGAGTTAATTTAATCAGAAATAGGCAAAATAAGAACATTTTCTTGTTATTAGATTAAGAAGTAAAAATATTGTCCGCATAGGTAGTTTAATTGTATATATCGGTGAAATTTGTTACAAGAGACCAATAATAAAGTCTCACCAACAACATTGTGGGAGTAAAGTCTAGCCTACCCCTCCACAACCTTTTCGGATCGGTGTGTGGAGGCGATCATACCTTTTGTCACAAGTAAAAGCACATACGTTTACAATAATGCATGAGAGCAAAGTCTAGCCTACCCCTTCGCAACCTTTTCTTACTCATACCAATTGAAATCACGAATGGACCTTGTCTGAAATTATGTTTCAAAATAACTACTCACATGTCATTTTAGTCCTTTCTTTTCAATATAAAAAATATCAGTATCACAACTTTATAATATGTAAAAAAAAAAAAAAAAATCTAAGAAAAGAAGCTAGCTAGGTGTACCTTAACACATCTTTATAATTTTAGCAAGAAGATATATATAAATAAATGCACATCTCGAAATAAAATTAAAAAATAAACTTTATATATTTAAAGTATGGTAACTCAGTTGGTTTCCGCTAAGTGAAAGATTACACCTTATTCAAAAATCAAATGATGTATTGTTGAATCATAACAGTCGCAGTATGACAATTTTATTCTCTTATAGGGTAACTCTTTGTGAACACCAAATACTGGTTATCTCACCTAAAAGACTACTAAATCACCATCATTTAACTCCTCTATATTTTTGCAGAATGAGAGATTTTGCCTTTTACCTATTATACAATCATCCCTATTATGGAGTAATAACTTTGACCCCATAAGTTTTCATCCTTATCTAACATGAGGTGGCCAGGTGGGATACAAAACCAATGAAATATACCTTAAAATATATGTCCAAAAAATTGTCACCATTAAATTGTCCTACTCCACGAGGAACCACAAGTCTCAAAAGTCAATATGTCCTAATTAACTATATAGAACGAGACAACAAACATAAATAAAACAATAAAAACAAAATATTTACTTTTTGCATCATTTGAACAAGTCTCCCTGAAAGCTCAGTTGTATTAATTTTTCATCATTAGCATTTTTTTCAAGTTGGATCACTTAATAAATTAGCTAGTTGAGCCATATTTTCCCAGAGACAGCAATCATTGAGCTTGTATAATAATTAACATGAAACTTCAAAATCAATGGCTGAATAGAGACACATTCAAGTTGTCAACTGGCCGGCTTCGATCTGCAATGTATTGTTTTTAGAGGATAGGCAAATAAAAATTTAGCAAGAATAAAATGTTGAGAAAAAAAGAAAGAAAGAATTTGTGGAAAGTTGAAATGAGAAATGATGAAAGGTTTCCTTGTGATTCAAGAAAGTTACAAAAGGTTTTGATGGTTTTCATTTTATATGTGTTGGTGCTTTGTGATTAATGGAAGAATTTGAATTGTAAACATTCAGTAGGTAAATTGTGATAAGTCCACCTTACAATATGGACTCGGGTATATGCTATAACTATTCTTCAATTTCTTGCTACGTTTTTTGGAGCATAATTACTCAAGACTTCAAGAGTCAAGAAGTTCAAGCCCAAACGCAAAAACTGAATGAAAGGCCTAGAAACTCGTTGAAACTATTTGGGCTTTGATTACTTACAAAATTAGCCCATTATTTGGTTGTCCAAAGCCCACTGCGGTTGTTATCAATTATGGTCCGCACAGCTGTGTGGACCACACTATCAAATAATGTACGTTCAATATAAAAATAATGTACATTGTATTCAGGGAATATACATTATTTTTATAGTATAAAAATAATGTACATTCAGTACAAAAATAATGTACATTTAGTACATTAAAAATGTACATTTTATCATGGTCCACACAGCTGTGTGGACCATGGTCCAATGGTCCACACAATAATTTGCCGGTTGTTATGCCATGGGCCTGGGTTCACCTTACAAGGTGGACCCATGTCCATGTTCACAATTTTAGTATTATATATTCACAATTTTAAAATTCTATGTTTACAATTTTTTGAACTTTATATTCATAATTTTTGAATTCTATATTCACAATTTTAGAATTTTATATTCACAATTTCATAACTCTATATTCAATAATATAACACAATTTTTGAATCTAAATAACAAAATTGTGAATATAGAGTTTTAAAATTGTAAACATAGAGTTCTACAATTGTAAACATAAAATTTTTAAATTGTCAATATAGAGTTTTAAAATTGTAAACATTTCATTTTAAACTATATGAAATGGCATGACATTCCCCCTATCTTTGTTGTGAACATTTTATCCCATGATTTAATGAATTGATTTTTTTTTTTAAAAGAAGTTATTGAATTATGTTACGTTGTTGTTGTTGTGGTCTTCTATTTTTTTCTTTTGGTTTGTTGAGATTTTGAAATAAAAAAAGAAATTTAAATTTATTTTTGATCCTAAATTTATATGTGGTAGTTCACTTTTAGTAATTTTTAACAGAATATTTCTATTTAGTCCTAGTATTATTGTGGCATGATCATTTTTTTCCTTTATCAACAAAACGGTTTAATTACATTAAATACAAAAGCATTTCGGTCTTTAATTATATACTTTTTTTTTCAAAAAAATAAACATAAAAATATAGCGGGATCAACCTACTTTGTATAAAAAAAGATCAAAGTGTTCTTGTATTTAACATTTTAACGATTTGTTGACGGAGGACAAAAATGATCATGACACAATAATATTAGAAAAAAAAAAAGGAATAAAAGTGGAGTGTAACCTATAAATTTAATTAATGAAATTAATTCTAAAAAAGATAGAACGTAATAATTGCGAATAATTTTATACAATCAATACGGATATCGGAGATAATAAAAACGGCCATCCAATACCTCTCCTTGAATCATCA
>CM008341.1:9895566-9914703 GCA_002525835.2 Ipomoea batatas | reverse complement strand
TTGTTCTTGGGACCCTTTCCCTGCCTATAAACCTTCCCAACACAAACTACCGCCGTGGGTTTCAGGTAAAAACTGTCAAATGTTTGACAAATCAAGAATTATTTGTCTCGAGCAACTCCAGACAAGTTGGTCAGACTGTTGACTTAGTAACCGCAAGGTTTCAAGTTCAACTCTAAGTGGTAGTTTTCTATTGGCTTTCTTGGTTTAAACCAGTCAGCTATGAACAACTTAGGGTGTTTAACTCTTTGTGATTTTTTACTGGCTCGAGTTAAAAAACGATGTTTACTAGGTGCATAACATCAAATAGTGGTTGCGGGTTTTTTCTCGTTATATTGTCCGTTTGTCTGCCCAGATATTAATGACCAGTGTTGTGTCTGACAGGCAAGGAAGAACATTGTGTGCTTACTGAAAAAACTCATAGAAGAGAGAAGAGGTTCAGGGGAAAAACAACAAGACATGCTGGGATTCTTGATGAATGAAGATGAAAACCGATATAAACTAACGGATGATGAAATGGTTGATCTCATCATAACAATCTTGTACTCTGGGTACGAGACTGTTTCCACCACTTGTATGATGGCTGTCAAGTACCTCCATGATCATCCAACAGCTCTAGAAGAGCTAAGGGTAGGCCTAAAAACGCAGTCTTTTAGCGGATGATTACATAAATTTGCTCAATTTTAGTCTGTCTGATTCAATGCAAAATTCTGCAGAAAGAGCATATGGAGATCAGAGCAAAGAAGGGTCAGAATGATCCCATCAACTACAATGACCACAAATCCATGCGATTCACCCGTGCTGTAAGTATAAACTAAATCAACAATCTGGTCAAGTTGGTCAGACCGTTAACTTGATAACTTAATGTTACAAATTTTACTTTCTTGTCCCTTTATCTATCTCTGCCCAACAATTCTTCCTAAATTCTGACTTTCTTGGCCCTACAATTCCCCCTAAGTTCTGACTTTCTAGGCCTTTATCGGCCTCCCTCTAAAAATCTCGGCAAATTATGCTATATGGACTTGGGTAGACTCAGGTCCATGTTCTGAATTTAGAATTCTAAATTTGTGAACATACCGTTTCGTAATTGTGAATATAGAGTTCAAAAATTGTGAATATAGAGTTATACAATTATAAACAAGTTTTAAAATTGTGAACATAGACTTGGGTCCACCTTGCAAGGTAGGCCCGGGTCCATGGCATAACAACTGAAAAATCTCCCTAGCCACTAGTTGATGGACTTGACCTCAGACCAACCGTTTATCTCCTCCTTGTGATCTTTTGCCGGTTAAGTCACAAGGCAGGTTTATACATGTACACTTTCATATAGTGATTCGGGTTTTCCTGGTCACTTAATTTTTAATATATATATATAAACCATGAATTAAATACAAATTTATCTTTGCGAAAACGAAAAGAACATCCTAGTAATTCAGGTGTTTGCAGGTGATATTTGAGACATCTCGGCTGGCAACAATAGTGAATGGGGTGCTGAGGAAGACAACTCGGGATATGGAACTCAATGGTGCGTATGAACAACATCATTTCTGCACATTACACACTGCAATCTTTAGGTTATTTATTTGAGGGAGGGCCATAGTTTCTGACTTTATGGTGACAATTTTCTTTGTAGTGAATATAAATGGGGCATAGGACTGGATATATAGTATATGATATGATGATGATGATGATGGGGGGATGCAGTTTAGAATGTAGAGATAATCATATATGCATATATATATATTGATCCCCCACAATGAACCATCTGCTGTCAATTATCCACATGGCATACCTACCATTCCAGCCTAGATGTCACATTCATGACCCATCTGTTGCTAAAATGAAATTATTCTATCTGTAGTTTGGGAAAAGAGATGGGAAAGCTCAACTCACTCTCCCCCCTTGTCCCCTTGTGTCTTTATGTCCAAAAGTTGAGACCATAACCCTATCCCCCACACCCCCTCAAGTGTGTGAGATTGATATTAAAACCGCGTATCCGATATAGCTAAACTAATTGATCAATCTATAAGAAAAATTAATAGCTCTGTTTCACTGACAATTGTAAGATGCAGAGTTTGATTCCTATTAAGGAAGCACTTTAGGAACGTTAGGTGGAGTCTAGGGTAAGAGTAAACACTTCGGGAACCTAGGAACTTGGAAACCGGCCTATAGTAGCCATTTTATTTTATTGTCGGCGCTCATGTACAAGCACTTTCTGAACTTGTAGTCAGACTCTGGAGCAATGACCTTGTTGTGGAGATTGGTGTACAAGTACTTTGAGAACCTGTAGACTAGCCTGCGGTAGGGGTCTTATTGTGGGCACTCAATTATAGGCTCTTTGAAAACCTATAGACTGACTTTGGGGCAGGGGACTTGTTATGGACACCGACGTACAAGCACTTTGAGAACCAGTAAATCGACTCTAGAAAAAGGAGAGGGGGACCTTTGGGGTTGGAATACAATGGTTTGATAATAAAATCACACCCAACCTAATAATAGTTATGTGTGCAATAAAGGAAATACACAAAAAAGTGGGACAAAACCAAACAATTGTGTATAGCTCCCACATGAGCCATCCTGCTTTTCCTAAAGCATTTTATATTGTTTGTTTTTGTTGCAGGTTTTATTATACCAAAAGGATGGAGAATATATGTGTATACAAGAGAGGTTAATTATGACCCAAGACTGTACCCTGATCCATATTCTTTCAAACCATGGAGATGGCTGGTTAGTAGTGTTGTCTGGAAAGCTCAGAGTTTGATGAAACCAGTAAAAATTATGCCTCAAATTCACCTTACATGTAGTTTTGTGGTGGTAAATGCAGGATAAAGGCTTAGAGAACCAAAATAACTTTCTGGTTTTTGGAGGAGGCACTAGGCAGTGCCCTGGAAAGGAACTTGGAATTGCAGAAATCTCAACATTCCTTCACTATTTTGTAACTAGATACAGGTTGGCCAACAAACAAATTTTCGTTATAAAAAAAAAAAACGCATTTTCTAGAACAGTGATAACTTGAGACTCGAACTTAAGTTACACTTCACCAATGCCCCCACTAGAGGTTGCCCTTGGGATCAAATCTATGACCTCCTATTTGGAAGAGCCACAGTTTTGTCACTCGTGCATTAATTAATTTCATTACAATGAAGTAACACCAAATGTTTTGTATATTATTATTATTATTATTAATTATTGGTTGTGGAATGCAGATGGGAAGAAGTGGGGGGAGAGAAGCTGATAAAGTTTCCAAGAGTTGAAGCACCAAATGGGCTACACATCAGAGTTTCATCCTACTATTAACCATCACCTAATAAATGTACAGCACAAAAATTGGCTTTAGTGAAGAGATGAAAGAGCCAACATAGATTTTCCAGCTAACACAACTACAAATTTGTAACCCATTTTTGCAGGAAATCCATTCTGTTATTCTACCAAATTTCCCATTTCGAATTTCTTGGACAAACATATATTTCTATTGTGTCAAAATAATCCTCATTACCAAACACTCGATCACCAATTTTATAAAGTAGTACCGTTGTCAGGGATTAAACCCAAGTCGCCCACATGACAAACAGACTAAACAAGCCCAACCTGACGGGTTGAACCCATTTTGACAGCTCTATATAATTCTCATACTTGGACCGTCACGGGCATAAGCATTAGAAGGTTATACTCCCAAAATATTAGTATGTTCTTAAGAGCATAGATATCCTAAATAAAGGGAATGCAAGATATTGAGGAAGATTAGGATTGTGATGAACATGAACACCTGAAGATGTATAGTTTCCACAAACTAATGAGTTTATGAAAATCATAGTTCCATCAAAAACTGCACTACACAGATCTTTTAATGTTACATCAGGAGAGGAAGAAACATATATGATTTTACAGCAACTCACCAACTGTAACCTACTAAAACAAACAAATTTTAACCTTCCTCCTGGGTTCAAAAATTTTGACAAGTAGAGGTTTCTGATCTTTGCACATTTCATAGTAATGGGAGTGGGATGGTTCCTCCTCCATGAGAAAACACATAAGAAGATGTGCATTATAAGATTAAAAACATTAATATGGCAAAGCTACGAGGATGTTTGAGTGGCGGAAGATTCCTTATTTATGAATCTGGGGTGGCGGCATCTTCTGTCTTCTTACGCTTGCTTGCAGATTCTTCACCGTCTTCGTGGTTGCTAAATCCATTCACTGCCTCTGGACCCAAAATCGACACGTGTTTGCTGGTTATCTGGCGTCCTGCCCTAAGTTTTGGACCCCAGTGCCGTTCAGGATTGGGAAGGAAACGCGCAACCTTCTTGGCCTGTACCTTGTTCACTGATGCCGCTGCTCGTGCAAAATTCGCCTGGAAAGATGAATGAAAATTGATGGTATCATGATCAAGAAAGCTCATCTGCCCGGCAGCTCAAATTTTTAGCACAAAACTGAATAACTTCGTTGGATAGAATCATAGAACAGAGATACAGATAGATGCGCAATTGTAACCAAATTTATAGCAAGGAATCAAAAAGCACCTGCAGAACAGGTTCCTTAGCCAGAATGATGCTTCCGGATTGATCAGGTGGTTGAGCTTTCACAGGATGATTTTTTACCTAGATAGAAAATTGCCCCCAAAAGGTTGATATTACATTTTAATGTCTTTCCTTGTTGTAAAGCAGGCAAGAGTGTTATTTTCTTTTAAATGTCGGAGGAAAAATATTTTTCACATACCCAGCATCGCATGATATCCCAAATAACCTCCATTGGTGCATCTGTTTTCATCCCCAGAGGATTTGCGTGAGTTCCTGATACACGATATCCCGCATTGATAACAGCAGACCGGAATATAATTGCTGATGGAGGGGTGCATTTGAGTGTTGCACAGAGGCTGTGCAAACTCAGAAACAGAGGAACATCAGGTAATTCCTGCAAAGATGCACGTTCTGATAATAAGAAACCGATACTCAGACAAAGCAACCAAGGACCCATATTTTGTTTCAAATTGTTTACATCACAAAATAGGGGGGAACCTTAATAAAACTGAAACTCAAGTTCATTAGATGTTAATGAGCTGGGAGAAAAGAAAGTCTAGGTTTGTAGTCCCCCACTCTCGCTGTACATTTCTCATCATTAACAAACACACATTTCTTTGAAAATGACAGAGAAGCTCACCTCTGAAATTGTTGTCAGCACACCGCATATTTTGTCATAAGCAGGATAGCGTTCCTTCATTGATTTTACGTCAGCAAGAATATCGGCTACCCACTCCTGATCATGTATAGGAGCAGACCATATCGGTCCACCCATGTTGAATTTCTTACCACAATCACTGCATTCTTGTGCAACGGCAGGACCAAACCCAGGAAGATATCTCACACTGTTGCCCTGGGAAGAGTTGCCACACAATAACATGACGTTTGGTTCAAAGAATAAAAATAAAGGGAATAGAATAGAATTCCAGCATCCCGGATTTCTCGTTCGTGCATAATGTGTATAGAATGTGAATTGAAAAAAAAAAAAAAAAATCATAACTCAAGGATGGTGGAAGCAGAGAAATTAAATGTTCATGTCAGCTTTTTTTAGCCAAAATTAAAGACATACCTTTGACACGGTCCTCCCAATTGGCTGAAGATGAAATGAATCACAACCAGTACATTGATACACGTACGAAAGATTTAAAGGAGTGTTCTTCATCGCACTAGCGGAACTGCAACAATTATTTGAAAGTGCAGACCTCAAAAACTGATTGAAACAATGAAGATATAACTGATGACCTAAATGATAGTTTGATAGGCATCCTTCGATGAGAGAAAGGAAGAGATACTTACGTAAATATGCGGACAAAGACACGTATATAAAAATCCATCTGAACTGACAATATGGGAACAATGTATCTTTTATATCGATTTGCATGGCTCTGAAATAAAAACTTAAAGATGAGAATGTACAACAACGAAACTGAACTCGGTTTTTAACTAAATTAAAAGAGGGGAGGGGGGAAGTACTTAACATAAAATTAAGCTAGCAAATGACAGTTTCTTCCTGCCTCCCATAGTAGATTAGTAACTTAAACACTCTAAATGAACTAATCAAAGTAAACTTTCAATCCATAATTCCGTAGAGCAAGTAATACATAAGCATTTTCTCCAATTAAAACAGATAAATACCTCAATACAGGAAAGAAGCATCCTCAACGCCATTTCATGACAATATTTTCCTTTCAATGGATAGGAGCCATATCTGATTGCAGAGGTGCAACCAAGTAAATCCATGTTTAACTATCAAAAGAAGGATTACAGTATAGAACTAAATGCTCATAAACCTTACTTGGAATAGCAAACCTCTCCATATCCTCCACAGAGCACTGCCATATCAGTTGCAGTACACATTAATACTCCTCCATCAGCAACAGATTGAACAGCAGAGTCGAGGAAAACAGAAGGCGAACCATATGGATCAAGATCGACCTGAGACAATAATCAAGCAAAAACATTAGCTTGTTTGGGAAGTCAGTATGAAGCACGTTTAGTGTATAATCAGATATGTTTGATTAATCAAACCTTGGCACTACAAAGAAATGGTATTCAGATCCCTCCTCAAAACCAAATATCAGAAAAAGGGTAAAGCATTCTCACTTATAAAATCATACCACATCAAATTCTTTCGGGTGGGTGATCATATATACTCGAGCATCAGCAAGGTGAGATTCCACCTTTGTGGCAGCTACAGAACCATTGAACTTTATGTTTCTTTGGCAAGCTTCAACAGAGGCTGCAAAGAGGGAAATCATTTCATGTCACACCAAAAGGTGAAGCAGCAACATAGAATTTGAAGGCCTTTGTTAATCAAATTTGTGTATACATATATAAATGAATAAGCCTACAAATATAAGGAAGCCTTATCCCCACTAATTCCACTATCAGCATGATAGCGTCTAAGGTTTATCTATTTAAGAAATAGGGTCAACAGTACCACCTTGATCTTTTACATCAAACCCAGAATGCTAGAAGGATCATTTACCTTTATCATTGTCCAAGGCCACAACTTGACCAACCTCTTCAACTTCACGTGCATATCTTAAAGCCCTCAAGCCAGAAGCTGATAAAGCCTGTGAAATATCAATGAATAATGAAAGAGAACAGTGCTTTAAGTTTGCTCTTCCTATAGAAAAGATGAAACTACAAAAAGTAGAACAAAACAACATAAGAAACCTCAAGAACTCGAGGTGGTTTCAGTTCTCTGCCTTTTCCTCCTAGATTATTATTTAGTTCTTTTGAAGTGCTACACGGTTCATCTTGAGATGTCTCTTCTGAGACTTCACACCCATTATTAGGTTTTCCATCATGTTTATCAGTATCAACTGGAGATTCTGTCTTAGCACCAGACTCATCTGTAACCTTTGAGGCTGCCTTTGTTCGTTTCGCCAGAAATGCTTCATGCTCTTGCTTCCGTTTTGATATAAATGTCCTCAGAACAGCAATAGACATATCTCTATTATTAACCTGAGTTCAAGATTTGAATTTTGAAATTTATTTACTTCATAACCCATGATTCATGAAGATAAATATAAAGGCATCTATTCCTTTCACCCTAGAAGAAGCACAAGACACACAAATAACGAAACACGTCCATACATACACTCATACAGTTCAAATAAGATTGTAAGGGCTACAGAAGTAGCTTCCGGACCATAACTCCACATCCTGATTCCAGTTATAACCTGATAAGAAGCACATGCTCCCTTCCACCAGTAAAAGATTGCACATTTGCCCAAAGCCAAGTAAATAAGCTGGGCTAGTAAATAATCAAGGAATGCCCAAATTTGACTGGCAAAGATTTATAACAATGGTGTCCCGTACCCCATCTGCTGCACCACATAATCCCCCTATAGGGTAAGCATTAACTACCCTATAAATCCATTCCAGCTAAAGAAGATGAAAATCAATCAAAACCTTAACAAGCCAAGTCTAAGGGGAAGGGGTTGTCTAAAGTTTCTAAGTCTAACTTTCAATTAACAAAAAATAAAAATAAAAATATATCACATTCTCAACAACCCAATTCTCATTTTTCAAAATTTACTTTTACACATGCTTGGTGAAATGTTCCACAGCTATGCTGGATTTAACTTTTAACCAGAGCAGCACACCATGCCAAGCACTTGAACTTATAACACAATCCCATAAACAGTCATTAGAAGGAAAATGAAATAATGCTATATTTACTTAGAGGGGGGAAAATGAAACCTGTGCTTTGTTGTAAAAGACTTCATTTTTGGCGTGCATGAGAATCTCAGCCTCCCCTTCTTTTATAATCTTAAAATCATCGGCATTAAACGACGCTGTATTGTTTGCTTCCTGCTGCTTTTTCTCTTCGTCCCCTGTTTCTTCCTGGCCTCCCATATCGCCTGTTTGATGGGCTAGTCTAGCTCCTGAGTTATTCGCGGTGGATGGCTATGGCTAAAGAAGCTTTTCTTGCTCTTAATGGCGGCGTTTGTTTTCAGGATTTCTGAAAATACAAAATGCATGAAGCTCGAAGGGCTTTCACAGTACCCAAAGTAAATAATGGAGAAAAAAAAACCTTTACCTGCATTGTATCTCCGTTCCACTGAAATTGAAGCATGTGGAATTCAGTGCAAAATCCGACCCGGGTAAATCTTTGCTCATTCAAACATGAGAATTGAGATTGATTATTAAACCCTAGCCACTTTTAGGGATAACTCCACTTGGACCCATTACACTTTAGACAATTATGATTGAATCCTCTATAATTTCATTAATTATACTTTTATCATTCAATAGTTTTTGTTTCTTTACTACTTTGAAAATTTTTTCACTTGCAACTTTAAGAGCAACTGAAAATGGGTTTTTTTGTCCTTTTCTTCTTCGGTGCCATTGGACAGGAATTCTGAAGGGTTAAGATTGGTCTAACCGAGAAAATTAATGTATAAAAAATAAAAAATAAAAATAAAAATAAAGAGAAAATGAAAAACAATGAAAAAATGTATTAAAAAGAAAAGGTGAAGATGGTCTGCATAAAGCACTCAAAGGACAATGCTAGCGCACAACGCGCTCCATTTCTTCTATATGTTTTTTTTTTTAACAATTTTCAGAATCTGAGGACAGTGCAACTTGATTTTTTCCCTTTCATTGCATCTCTCTTCCATATTAATTTGTTATTCTCAAAATCTGGAAAAACAATCCCTCGATGGGGAAGTCCCGAGTAAAAAGTAATACTTTAACTTGATATAGTTTTAGATAGTTGGTAAGTAATTGTTAAAGCTATTACGAAATCAGAAGTTCAATTCTTGTAAATGGGTCACTATGGTCACTAGGGCCAAACGGGGACACAGGTACCCAACAACATAAGGAATTTATTAAATTTATCATTTTATAAGACAAAGAAGAAAAAAAGAAAGAATAAAAACAACAATGAACAATATACTTCTCTAGCATATTTCTATATTGGATAGAGAATCTAATAATACAAATATTTGTTGTACTTATCTATCAAAATTAAGCAAAGTAAACAAATGAATCTAATTGAAACAAGTCCATCCAGATACTGAGTATATGGGACGATCATGCCAACCGATCATCAAGCTTCCTCTTTGACTACTAATCTTGTACCCATCTCCACCGTACGACTCTACAAATCTTATAGCGTCATCCATAGCGTCACCCCACAATCTTACCGGTCTAAACTTGGCATGCCCTAACCTAACCATCCAATTAGCAAATTTTTCATGCCTTTCTTCTCTTTCTAAACCATCGCATGCCACAATGTTTTCAATTTCTTTGCCAATCATTTCTTCCACCAACAACCTCTCCTCACATAAATCCCCCTTGAATGCAACATTAATTGAATCAAACATTGCGCTGTAATATCGTAACCCCTCAACAAATCTATCAACTAATTTTTGTAAGTTATGGTTAGATTCTTGCTCTACCAACATTACTAACTTTGGTGACAAAGAACATAACTTTGTTAGGAATTCATCAGCATGTTTGCAATGTTTAATGTTTTTAGAGTCCTTGTTTAGTCCAAATTGTGCATCAATGCGATCGTCCTCGGCTAAAAGGACGTGAAGATTTAGTACGGATATGAAAGCTAATGCTTCACCTGATCTTACCTTAACGATTGAGTTGAAATTCAAGTCTCGAAGATGAACATTGACTGGGTTGAACTGAAAGGGCATGTCTAATTGCTCGGCTTCTTTTTTTAGGCATGCACCAAGTTTGTCCAACGCAGTCTTGTTCCTACTAACACAAGTGATTCTTAAATGGGGAGGTCCATCCGGTGAAGTTGCAAGGATTCTCATAAATGGGACCCACAATTGTTGGTCACTTGAGCCCAAATCAACTACATGGACTACTCGCTCTCCCAACATGGCTTGAACCAAAGTTCTATTTATAACTGCATATGCAAAGCCCAAATAAGGAAGGGCCTTTGTGAAAATAGACCGTGCACGATCAAGATCGAATTTCATTAGGCTGCTACAATTTAAGGCCTTATAAACACCCGGCCAACGCTTTACTAATCGAACCGCCAAGGCAGAAGCAAACCAAGTTGCCAATCGGTGCATGGAATCATTACTGGTAGAATTAGACTGGGAAATTTGTCGAAGGCACACATCAGCTTGGTGAAGATCACCGGAAGATACATGAGAAGCACAAGTGAGCAACAATTTGATGAGTTTAATACCATTATTTTCAGACTTCAAGACATCACAGGTTGCACCATTAGAATTAGTAGTAGGAGACAAACTCAAAGATAAAGACACATTTGATTTTGACAATGAAAGTTGGGAACTCATGAGGGACTTACTCTCTTCAATGTCTAAGCTAATAGTAAAGCTGATTTAATTTGGGAGCAATGTGTTTGTGCATATGAAATGATGCAATTAGTGGTTACATTTAAAGGGGTCATATGCAAGTATGCAACCAATCAACATATTGAAAATTCATAGCCTTCCTCTTGGAATATGGAAATCGTCCAAATGGAACAGTACAAAAATGAAAGACAACGTAATAAATACTCCATTTATTTACTGACGAATTTGAATACATAAATGGATTGATTTTTCCAGGAATAAGCCTATTCACATTAAAAAAAAAAAAAGGATTGCCACCTTTGAAAAAAATGATGAAGTGGATAAAGTATGATTCTTGTATCAAAAAGCAGTTAAATGAGTCTTTTTAATACAGTTTACCTCTCCTACTTGGTTGATATATTGGTGCCTTCCAATCCATCATAATCCATCCGCCTCCTCACCTAAAATTCTTATAAAAGGTATCCAAAGGTTCATCCATAAATTAACTATGTTAAGCGCTGATTGGGTTGGTCTAGTTCAACCCCAGCTCGATTCGAGACATGACGATATATATATTTGACTATATTCAATATTCCTTAATTGAATATATCATTAATTGATTTTAAATTAGATAGTAATTCATTGTAACATTATACCAGAATAATTTTGATGCACTTAAACTTTTTGTTTATATATATTTGACTATATTCAATATTCCTTGCTTAATACATTAAAAGAATCGATATGGTTGACTATATTTGGCAAGAAACTCTTGTACTTACATACCATGATCAAAATTAAACCTACTCTAAGACAAGTAAGGCTGACATCTAGTAATTGGAATTTGAATATGATTGCATGCCCCTCCTCTCCCTCGTCTGCTTCCTCTTGCATTTGTCATTCTCTTCGACTTTTCTTTAACCAATTTGATATGATATCCATTTCTGATTCTCATGTGCAAACCAAACACACCCTAAGGAGGATGTGCAGTATTTGGTAGTAGGGTGGAATGAAAATGATTATTAATAGTTGGAGAAGAAAGGAGGAAGGGGAATGAAACATTTCTTTCATTAGGGTATGGATTTTCCAATTAAATGGGGTATTTCTGGATTTTCCAATTAATGGGGTATTTCAAACCCATAGTAGTATTCTAAAAACCAATCAACCAAACAATAACAATCACTTTGATACTCATACCTTATACTTAAACCCACCAAACACACTCTTAGTGTTGTGCTCTGATTCCATCTCTAATATTGTTTATGGCAAAGACAATAGCGTGAAAATCGACCTTTTAGCCACCCCTTACAAGACTTTAGCTTTTGATGGTTTGTGCAGTCAGCCACATCTACCCTGGTGAGAGGCAAATAAAACAAACAATACAAACATATGTTGTTGAAGTTATCCATAGTCAGCCGTTTGGGATCAAATTGCCATCACAATCCTCTTTTGTATGTTTTCATAAGAGAAGATTCATTTTATTGAGGTTTTAATTAGAAACATTTGAAATAATAATTCTTTTAAAAATGTTGTTACATATATTAAATATATGGGTCACACTTGTGTGAGACCGTCTCACGGATCCTTATTCGTGAGACGGGTCGGGTCGGGTCAAAGCACCATGCAAATGTCATACTTATATGCTCAAATATAACACTAATCAAAAATACAATTTTTGTTACTTATAAGAGAAAAAGTAATACATTTTCATAATAAGTAATGTTGACAAGTACATCTCACTTATAAGGGCAAATATAATACTTTTGAGGAAAAATGTAATACTTTTAAATCGAAATGTAAAAGTATTATATTTTCCCTTAAAAGTATTAAATTGAACCTAATAAGTAACAAAATTTTTATTCATGATTAGTATTACATTTGAGCATATAAGTATGACATTTGTGCATATAAGTGTTACATTAGCATATTGACCCGACCCGACCCGATAGTCTCATGGTGAGACGGTCTCACACAAGTTTTTGCCTAAATATATTAGGTCATTAAATGAGTGAAGCATGATTATCATATTAGAATGGTCACCAATTTGATTATTGGTAGCACCCTCTCTATTGTATATTACTTGTATAAGTTGTTGAAATTTTGAATGTAGACTACGGAGTATTGGTCTAGTGGATAAAAGTTTCATCAATATTATCCATATGTAGGCAAGCGCATTGTGCTTAATTAATTGGCACTTTTGTGGCTTTCCTTTAAGAAATGCCATGCACATGATCGAACATTGATGGTAGAATATTGACTTTTTGAACTACAACAAATAGAGAAAGTATATTAAACAAATATTACATTGTAATATAGACTCGAAAAAAAAATATCCCTATGTACATCATTGCGGCAGTGATTTATTTATCTGAACAAGCTAAGTTTACTCTTTTCCCCTCTTTATTTATTTATTTATTTATCTGAACATACTTAATATCAACTGCTCCATATTCCATGCATAATGGCCATTGCATAAAATGGGAACCTTCTGAATCACTGAAAGAATTATTGATCAATGCAATCTGATCTTTCCTCAAAAAATTTCAGCTACTAACAATTTAATTTCTATGAGGCTTTCAACATACTTATTATTAACATTAATTTTTCCATATATACAAAACAGACTTTAATTTAATTGACTTAGTACGTACATGCACATTGTGCAAATTAAGTTGAATAGGCATCAAAAATCAAAATCTATCAACCTAGTTACATCCTCCATATTGAATATAAAATCCATAAACGAACTCGAACCGGGTTCCGGAAAAGTCTCTACCGGAACACAAGAACTGATGTGGTGATCTTGATCCCTATCCGCCGGTGCGGCCAATAATGTCTCTCCTGGAACGATTAATGTCTCCATGGGAACATCAACCAAGTATGAACTCATATCCGTATCCCCCGCTGGAACAGGAACACCATCTAAGTATGAACTGATGATATCCATATCCCCAGCTGGAACAGGAACAGGAACACCATCCAAGTATGAACTGATGATATCCGTATCCCCCGCTGGAACAGGAACAGGAACACCATCCAAGTATGAACTGATATCCGTATCCCCCACTGGAACAGGAACAGGAACACCATCCAAGTATGAACTGATATCCGTATCCCCCACTGAAACAGGAACAGGAACACCATCGAAATGTGAACTGATATTGTGGTCGTGGCCACCATCCGTATCCCCCGCCGCCGCAAGTGATGCCAAGAATGAATTCATATCATCTTTCGTAAGTGCCAATGTCTCTTCACCAATCAAGTTTGAATTGATATCATCATCCGCCACTGTCAATGTCTCCACTGGGGATGGGGATAGGGATGGAGTAATAATCGGCGATGTTGTCTCAACCTCCAAATCCTTGCCGCCTCTTTCCAACGTTGTTTTTTCATCATCTTCATCTTCATCTTCTTCGTCTTTCTTTCGCTCTAGGCGGCACAGCACGAAATCTTTTCTCTCTTCCACAATAGGATATGCCACCCTAGCTTTCTTCACTATCGTCTCCGGCAAGGAGAACTCTTTCATCAGCCATTGTCCGTCTTGTTCTGGTTCACTCCGGTTCTTGTAAACGAAGCACCGTTTATACCCCATCACATACTTCCCTTTCTCGTCGAAAACCGGTTTACCTTTGTCCTGGCCGTGCCAGTTGCCAGGCTTCTTCCCGTTCACCTTCTTCCCAACGGTGCGCTCAACTCTACGTGTCGTCATCAACTTGCCCTTCTTCTTCAACTTAGTAAAAAAATATGCCATATTATCCGACGGACCATAGCGAATTAACTCCCATGGTTCCTTGTCGCCGAAAATATCTTCCTCATGAATCAGGCCTTCACTATTATTTGTCCCCGTAACAAATTCGAACAGAAACCTAACCAAATCGTAATCAAAAGGTTGGAAGAACAAACCCAATGGAATCTCCATCTCCATAACGCAGGTTGGTTTCGATCGGACAGGGCAGCTAGCATGCAGAGTGGATATTAGTTTACGTACGGAGAAGTCATTTATAGCATTTCCAAACCCTAGCTATTGATTGAAAATGACTGCAATATCCAGATTAATTAGTCGCTTAAGAAGAATATATATAGAAGTCAGTTAGGAAGGATATTAAATTTATTGATTGAAAATGAGTACAATATCCAGATTAATTAGTCGCTTAAGAAGAATATATATAGAAGTCGGTTAGGAAGGATATTAAATTTGTTGTCACCAGAACCCTCTGATATTTAGATTGGACCAATACATAGATTTATTTTACATTTACTATTTTAATTTTTTATGTTTAATAATTAAAATAAAGGTTGTAAAAATGATACTTTTAGTTATAAAATGTTAGGCAATTGATTTTTTTTAAAAACAAATTGTAATTAGTCCCCTGGACTGCATGTCTAAAACTCTCAAATCATATCAAATAGTAGGTACATTACCTCCTCAACTAGTAAATTTGACACCGTAGGCATCCATGTGGGCTCATTTGGCTTTTTATATTATTACAAAGTATTTTTTTTTTTTTTTTGATAAGGAGAGAGGGGTTAACCCATAAAAGAGAACTACATAGAACTACCCATAGCCCGGTCCTGGGGAATCCATCGCTGGGAACAAGCCCCCAGTTTATCGTCACAAATCAAGTCTCTCAGATCATTCGGAGCCTCATTTAACAAAACATATCCCCTGGAAAGACACAACGCTTGTTTCGCTAAAGCATCGGCAAGCCTATTCTGCTCCCTGTATATGTGTTCGAAGTGGATCTCCTCAAACTTGGTCGCAGCTGTCTGGCATCTTTGGAGAATATTTCCAATATTCCCATGCAACTTTGAACGAGTTCGCAATTAATCTAACTTACCATTTTAAGTAAAATATATTATTCATATCTTTCCATTAAATCCCTAAATCCTTACTCAAATCCGATACCTCAGTTTTGCTAGACCATTAATTCGATGATATTGAAAGAAACACGAATCGACTTATTTTCTATTAGCATTGAACAATGTTGAACGAAAAAGTTCAGCTATATTTACTTATATGATGTATGCTATATATTGAACGAAATAGTTATATTTGTATGTGTGTCTGATATGTGTTTTATTGTCCATATCTTCATCCCTTATTTAACCATTTAATTTTATTTGTGAATTGTTTCAAAAACTAAATGTTGATTATGGCTTATTTGTGTTATTTTAATTTGCTCCTAGGAACACTTATCCACAAGAACAGGGCGGTCCTGTGCATGTCTTCTCAGTGCCTTTGCACAGGGCCCCCAAACCATATTAAAAAAAAAATTATATGTATTATATATATAGTATACAAGAATGTTAATTACCATTTTTAATTAAGATTTAAGAATGGTAGCTTTCAAAGTCGTAATTCCCAAATCTCAATTATAGTGAAAGAAAATTATATGTAATTATGTATATATAGTTTACACGGCCAAGGAGAAAAGGCCACACTGCTCACACTATTTTTTCCAGTCGGCAGCATCGCTAGCACAAAATTGACGCAAACAGGCGACTGATTGATCATTTATTCTTCATCATAAGTTTTCTTCCATTCCCTTAGCAGATAATTAAAATTACGTATTATTTCATAATTCGTGTTTATTGTTTTATTTACATGACTTAAAAATTTTGATTTTAGAATAATATATTCTAGAATTTGTTTCTTGATTAATTATTTATTCATAGAGTGATAGAGTTTCTAAATAAATTCTTATTTTTCCATAGGGTTTTATAATTATGTCTTCTAGAAAATATTCATATGGATTTGAGAAGCATAAAAAGAAAAGAAAAATTGAGCAACCAACTCAATCTCAAAAGAGAGCGCAACTCTTGAAAAATTCAATACAAAAGAAACTCAAATTGATGAACAAAATGATGATGCCAAGGAAAAATTGTTAGATGCTAATAATCTTCATATAGAAGATCAAGATGATTGTGAGATTGGAAAATATTTAAATGATGGTGTGTACAACGATGATAGGCATGGTTGAAAAAATCGCTAGGCGCTCATTGGGCACTCTGCGCTTAAGACGCTTTGGCGGAGATTAATCGGCGCCTAGGCGGAATTTTTGCAACACTAATGATATGTATCACTGTGACAATAAAAATAATAAGTGTTGATAGTTTAGATAATGCTGGTCACTTTTAAAATTATTTGAAAAAAAGGGCCCAAATTAATATATCGCACAGGACCCCAAATTTTATTGGAACGGCCCTGCACAAGAAGTAACGAGTTGAAAAAGTTTGGAGGCAAAAAGAAGCGATTCAAGGGTTAAATTTGGAAGCAAAGTGGACAAAAGAGGATGAAAGCCAATACGAAGCTAAAGAGATGGCTAATATACTTCCAAGAGAGCCAAAGAATGGTGATTTCGATGGTTTTGATTATTTGGGAAAATCAATACAAAAGTGGAACAAAAGATCAACGCATTGCAAATCTCGCACAATTTGTCTAGTGCCTAGTAGTTTGATCATATCTCAGCGTAGGAAAGTCCAAATCAAGTGATTCTTGCGCTATTGGATAGAAAGCTCAAAGGAATTGAATACAACTTTTATGCAGACCAACAAGCCTAATTATAATGTTTAAAATTGTCAAAAATAGAAAGAAAGTCATTTTGCTAGGAAATTGCACAAAGACAGGGTGTCCCATAGGCGCGTGGAGCAGCTCGTGTATAGTACCACTGCTATCCAAAGTGATTTTCTTAATGTTTGCCTCACGAGCGTATAGAGTAGCCTATGGGACTATCCCATGTTCACCATTTAAACTCGTTTACAGTAACTTGTAATCGATTTCAATTCGACCCATATTCAAACTCTAGTCGATTTCTTTCATTTATTTTCATATTTGTGGGTCACAATAGGCATTGATTTAGGTTATTAAACACTTTGGAGGTTTGTATTGAAACATTATTTACACTTGCATTTCAAGACTTTAGCTCTCCTGAAAAGCAAAAAAACATTCCAAAGCCAGTCGGCGTTGCCGGGGATTCAACTATGCTCTACTGAAAAGCAAAAGAGTTCCAAAACCATTCGCCGTTGCCGGGGACCGAACCCGGGTCATCCGCGTGACAGGCAGAAATACTGACCACTATACTACAACGACTCTGTTGCCCTTTGGTAGCTCTTTCTTTATTCCTAGACCATAATATATTTATCTTTGAAGCATAAAACTTGTTGAGAATCTATAAAGTAAAGCAAGTTCATTCATAGTTGTGCTTTGTAGCTGCAATCTCACTCCCCCCATTGTAAGGGGTTCAGTAAAAAGCTAGCAATCAATACCACAAGTCCTCAGAGATTTGCACATTTAATTTGTGAGATTGAGGTAGCATTCTTGAGCTTAAATCCACAAAATTTCATTTTTCTAAGATAATATACAGTTTAGTAGGATTGTATGTACAGCATGAATATGAATATCCCCAATTGAGGTAGATACAATTGATAGTAGACAGTTGATGAATGATATATTACACTACTTGTACTATTATGTGATGTGAGGCTTCATAGACAATATAATATAATGGACCCATCATTCTCACGAGGCTGATCTGAGGCTCTATCTGCAATATAATAGCAGCAATTGATTCATCACTTTCCTACCCTCTTCCCTTCCATTTATATTAGTCCCTCCCTACCTATTAATTAGGAATCACAAAATTGTATAAGTAAATCTTTTTCTTTAATTTTGATGTAAAAATATTCACAGGCTACAATGAAATTCTCTCAGAAGCCATTTTTCTAGCAATTCAATGCCCACTCCTTCAACAGCAACCAGGCAAAGTTTACTCTTTTCCCCTCTTTATTTATTTATTTATTTATCTCAACATACTTAATATCAACTGCTCCATATTCCATGCATAATAGCCATGGCATAAAATGGCAACTTTCTGAATCACAGTCAAACAATTATTGACCAATGCAATCTGATCTACTAACAATTTCTATGAGGCTTTCAACATACTTATTATTACAAAATTTTCCATATATACAAAACAGACTTTAATTTAATTTACATATACACACTATGCAAATTAAGCAAAAACTTGCAGATTAAATTATATTTACAGTTAAAAAAAGGAAAGAATTTTTGGTTGAATAATGATGTCTCAGGCATCAAAATCAAAATCTATCAACCTAGTTACATCCTCCATATTGAATATAAAATCCATAAACGAACCCGGTTCCGGAAAAGTCTCTACCGGAACACCAGAACTGATGTGGTGGTCTTGATCCCTATCCGCCGGTGCGGCCAATGTCTCCCCTGGAATGATTAATGTCTCCATGGGAACATCAATCAAGTATGAACTCATATCCGTATCCCCCGCTGGAACAGGAACAGGAACACCATCCAAGTATGAACG
>CM008341.1:9750826-9763266 GCA_002525835.2 Ipomoea batatas | reverse complement strand
GTTTTCTTCATTTCTTTCGTCTATGTACATTGAACTTCTCTGACTCCAGTTGACGAGAACATGATTTATCTAATCAGGCAAGGTTGATGTGTGGGCAAATGGCGAAAACGAACTTTCCTTACAGTGTTAGTGATCACCAATCGTCTTCTTCAATCAATAAAGTTCCTCTCAACTAGCCTAATAGCTAAACTATAGATATGCCAAATGACGTCTCATAGTGTTGTCAAAAGACCTTCATAATCTTGCATAAAATTCGACAGTTTGCTAACAGTAACCAATAGGACAATCCAAGAATTAAAAATTATTTTCCGATTTTGCTTCATCTATTTCGCTTATTTCTTCATCTCTTTACCCGGTGTAGGTTGAACTTCACGTCTTTAGCTAGAGTTTGATTTGGGGCTAAAATAGATGAAGAAAACCAGTGAAAAAAGTGATAAAAGACAAAAATACATTTGCCTAAAATGAAATTTAGTTGAAAAAGTTATCGGATGAATAAAAAGTGTTTAAAATATGATAGTGTTGGGTGTTAAAGGAACAAAATGATACTTTGAGACTAAAGCTGAAATTGTCACAAAAGACAATGGACCTCAATTAGAATTTATTGTTATTTATATCATGCCTCTTGTTTTTGCCTTAATGTTTAGAAATCTAACTTGTAGTACTTGAGTTTACGATGAACCATAGGATGTGACATTATGTTTAACAAGCAAAGCATTTTCATAGTAATTGATAGAATTGCCTTAAATGATAAGGTCCATAGGGATGACATCGTTTGCTTCATTAATAGTTGAAAATTTGATATATGATCAAGTCAAGTGTTTATATATTTTATAGTATGTTATACGGAGTATTTATTTTTAATTTCAGAATTGAGCACAACACAATTATCATGTCATTGCATAACGTGTCCATATGGACGAGTGTTCACATGTTACATTCATATATTAATAACACAAATAATCTTATTTATATTTTATACCATTTTATCTCAATTGATTAAATATTGAGTTTATTCTTAACGTATACACATGCAAGGATGGACCTTTTAGTCTACAGAAAATACGAAAGATGTCTCACCAATCACTTATTTCCAATTATGAAGACTTATGTCTTATTCTTAATCGTACTTGCAAATGAAAACCTTATATCACATTCCAATTCGAGAATATACCTAATTTTTCCTCATCCACCAATTACCTATTATAACAAATACCAACAAAAGAATCTATGTCACAAATGCAAGAAAGAAAGAAATAACAATGGCAAGCCACACAGGTGACCCATCTTCACTTCTAAATTCTAATCCAATATTTCTACCATTTCCATTTACTACGCTGTCTCCTTCGACACTTCACCATCTCCCTCAAGCAAACTCCCCATGAAAGCAAGAAATTGAAGAAGATAATGGCGGCAATGTTTTTATCTTCAAGTTCCAAATACTTCTACGTCTTCTCCGTCACCATTGCTGACGCAAATCTACGAACTCAGTTGACGTCGTACCGACAAATTTTATCCGTTTGTTTGTTTTTTTTTTTTTTTACTGTCATCATCATCGATAAAGATTACGCGGCTAAGGTACAATAATGGTGTTGAAAAAAATTACAAAAAAAGTCAAAGCCATAGTTTCCAAGTCTTTTAAAAAGCCCTATAAATCTCCTCCACCGCAGTCCGGTAATCAGCCAGCGCCACCGCAGAAATCCCCGATATTTCAGCCGGAATTCTCCGCCGTCGTCGCCGCCATGTCGCCACCGAGAGACCAGAGGCCGATCGCCAAGCCGTTCCTCTTCCCACACGGCCAGTCCACTGTTCTCCCCGATCCGTCCCGTTTCTTCGCCCCTGATCTCCTCTCAAACCCTCTGCCCACAAATTCTTTCTTCCAGAACTTTGTTCTTAAAAATGGCGATCAGCCGGAATACATTCACCCCTATCTCATCAAATCATCCCAATCCTCTCTCACGCTCTGTTATCCGTCTCAATTCCAAGGCCCTGCGTTCATTTACCAGGTTTTCAACGCGGATCTCACCATTTCCGCATTGGACAACCCGAACCCTAATGCGGCTCACGTTGTTTCGTCCTTCAGTGATCTCAGTCTCACGCTGGACCTCCCCTCCAGCAATCTCAGGTTCTTTCTTGTCCGGGGCAGCCCCTTCTTGACTTGTAATGTTTATACCAATGTCAGTATTTCAATTTCAACTATTCATGCGATTCTCGAATGTTCCTCCAATGATTCCCAGACGAAATACACCATTAGGCTGAACAATAACCAAACTTGGCTTTTGTACGCCTCTTCCCCCATTAATTTGAGCCATGATCTATCCACCATTACATCTAGAACTTTTAGTGGTGTAATTAGGATTGCTCTCTTGCCAAACTCTGATCCAAAATGTGAAGCTGTTCTTGATCGGTTTAGTAGCTGTTATCCCACTGCCGGCCACGCTGCCTTCACCAAACCATTTTGTTTGGAGTATAAGTGGGATAAGAATGGCTGGGGAGATCTGCTGATGCTTGCACATCCTCTGCATCTTCGCCTTCTTTCAGACTGTGATTGCACAATTACTGTTTTGGAGGGGTTTAAGTATAGCAGCATTGATGGTGATCTTGTAGGTGTTGTTGGGGATTCATGGGTTCTGAAAACTGACCCCATTTCAGTGACATGGCATTCGGTTAAAGGTGCAAGTGAGGAATCGTATGGCGAGATAATTAGTGCATTGCATACAGATGTTCAGGCTTTGGATGCTGCGAATATACAGACTACGTCGTCTTACTTTTATGGTAAGTTGGTAGCGAGAGCAGCGAGGCTAGCGTTGATAGCTGAGGAGGTGTGTCATCTCGATGTTATTCCCACGATTCGGAAGTTCTTGAAGGATGCAATTCAGCCCTGGTTGGATGGGACTTTTGCAGCTAATGGTTTTTTATATGATTCGAGATGGGGTGGACTTGTGACAAAACAAGGGTTAACTGATACTGGCGCTGATTTTGGGTTTGGGATCTTTAATGATCACCATTATCACGTTGGATACTTTGTTTACGGGATTGCTGTGCTTTCTAAGATTGATTCTGCGTGGGGAAGGAAGTACAGGGGCCAGGCGTACTCTCTTGTGGCAGATTTTATGAACTTGAGCAGGCAAAAGAGTTCAAATTACCCGCGGTTGAGGTGTTTTGACCTGTGGAAACTGCATTCTTGGGCGGGAGGATTGACTGAATTTGCAGACGGGCGAAACCAGGAGAGCACGAGCGAGGCAGTAAACGCTTACTATTCTGCAGCTTTGATGGGGTTGGCTTACGGGGACACCCATCTTGCAGCCATTGGATCCACCCTTTCTGCACTGGAAATTCAATCTGCACAAACCTGGTGGCAAGTGAGAGAGGATAGCAATTTGTATGCAGAAGAGTTCACCAAGGATAATCGCGTGGTGGGGGTTCTGTGGTCTACCAAACGAGACAGCGGCCTCTGGTTCGCTCCTGCTGAATGGAGAGAGTGCAGGCTGGGAATACAACTCTTGCCTATACTCCCGATCAGCGAAGCTCTATTTTCTGATGTTCAATTCGTGAAACAACTGGTGCAATGGACTCAGCCGGCTCTCGCGAGAGAAGGGGTAGGAGAAGGGTGGAAAGGGTTCGCGTACGCACTGCAAGGAATTTATGACAAAGCGGGCGCTTTGGAGAACGTAAGGAGGTTAAATGGGCATGACGACGGGAACTCACTGACAAATCTTCTTTGGTGGATTCACAGTAGAGAGGATGATGTTGAGGAATATGATAGAGGTGGTAAGTTATGCTGGTTTCATCACTACTGTCATTGAGTGCTGCAACTCATTATGTTTCTAAACCAGTCTGTTTGGTTATCTTATACCACTTGTTATTGCCCTTTGATTTCCATTGAATATCTCCATGAATATAGTCTAATAAACTCTGTATGTTCTTACAAAGATTTTGCCCCTACAATAAATGTTCATGGTCAAGACTATATATGTATAGATAGATAGATAGATAGATAGATAGATAGATAGAAAGAAATCTTGCCAGCACTGGTTTCTTCTTCTGTGTCCAGTAACAGGTTAACAGAATTATGGCATGACAAAGGAAAAGAAAAACAAGAAAAATTATTGGAACCTGGACAAAATATGGGGACACTCCGAAAGTTTGTAAATCAGGGCGAGAGTAATAGTGATATGTTGCTATCCCGTCCGCATCATAATTGGAATATCAATAAATGTGTCTTATACAACAAGTTCAATCCCGCATGATCCTTTATTGGGACTCTCTATGTCATCATCGTTCGTTTAACCAAAACGCACAAGGTCAATAATACGGAGTATAATTTCTCTAAATTCTTGTTTTTAAGTCCTAGTTGCATGTCAAAAAATCAGAATTAGATAAATTATCACGTCTATTTTGTACACTTAAGTTAAAAGAACAATAATATTAGGATATTTAACTTATATTTCTTAAAATAATCTCTCATTTGTTAGAATTTTGAGTGTCTACCTTCAATAGCTAATAAGTTTGGATAAAAATAAACACTTTAAAAAAAATCACTTTAGAAATAATTGAAGTGAAAATTAGATTTTTAGTCCTCCAATTATACACATAGTACATACATAGTCTCTTAGTTATATGTGTGACATCTTTGACTCTTAAGTTATGCATGGAGTGATAATTTTGGTCCTTAAATGACCAAATCAACCACTTTATTAAATATTAAGTGACAAATTGATAATAAAAATAGTTTTCGATGGACTAAAATTGTCATTTTATGCATAATTTTGGGACTAAATAGTAACTAAATTTGTACCATGAGTGGAGAAAGTGAATGTACATATAATTATGGGTGGAAAAAAGCTATATAGGAGGAAACGGGGAAAATGGTCATTTTTAAAAAAATAAATATACATGGATGGCGTCGTATTTGGTGAAAAGACAAAATTTGCAAATTATATTGTGGACCATGGTCCACAATGACACTATAGATCATGATCATAGCTGATACTGAAGTTGTGTTTAAAAGATACTACAGTTGTGTTGAAAGGAAACTGTAGTTGCATGGAAGAGAGACCATTTATCCGTTCATCACAACTGTAGTATCCGTTCAACACAACTACAGTTTCAGATAGATGACACGACCTATATTCTGCGCAACTGCAGTTCCCTCTCGACACAACTGCAGTATCCTTTCAACACAACTGCAACACAACTACAGTATCCAATTCAACACAACTGCAATACCAATGACCCGTGGTCCTGAAAAAAGTGCGCGGCAGTTTTTTTTTTTTTTTTTTTGCAAACAAAAGTGCGCGGTAGTTAACTGAGCAGTGACTGATGATAGCACGCAGTCGACAGAAAAGACTTTACCGAGCGATCGTAGACCGGAAAAGACTCAGAATTCAAGGTCAACGGCGGAGGGTTCGAACATGAGAGGAGGAAAGGACCCGCAGAAGCTGAAGACAATAGCAGCGGCGGCGCACGACTACGAGAACGATCCGATTAATGGCATCCCGCTCCGACGTCGTCGATCACTTTTAGCTCAAGTTCTACCAGAGATACAAATGTCCGTGCTCTAAACCTAACCTTTTTACCTGCTATTCTTGCGTGTTCAATTTCTTCAATATTCGTCATTGATAAATGATAATCTTCTTTATGTTTATCTTTCTCTCCCTAATTTGATTGTGAATGAATCATTACTATCAATTTCTATATCCGATCGAGCAATTATCTGTTCAATTACAAATGGATATTTTCGCTCTTGGAGCAGACCTAGCATGTATATTTGCTGTTCGAAAGCTGCGTTCGTTCAATTACAAAACCATATGCTCCGCAGACATCATCTTCATCACCTCCAAATAGCCAGTCACCCCGTTGTCTCCTCTGCCATCATGATCGTTGAAAGCTTTGGATATCGATCTCGTCTTTAGTGTTCAAGACTTTTTCTGCCTTCCATCTCGGATTAGCTTCAACACCCTTGAACACTAATTCATTTCTCCAGCGCCAAAGCCACCACAGGGTCACCATTAGGCCAGTCCTCCCCGAATCCGGTGTGCAATCTGTTGCTCAGGTTCCTGTTTAGCCAATTGGTGAAGTCCCAATCATTCCAACTTCCCCAGCCGACGCCTGGCAGGAGTGTTCTCCAAACCACCTCAGCCCTGTTGCATTTGTGGAAGAGGTGATCCAAGAAAACGTTTTATTACTTGGGGTAAAGTGCATATTAGGCCAAAGCTCCCAAGGGCTGGCACTTGCAGGTCAAGCCCAACGAAAACAAAAAGAGTTTGACAAAAATATGACACTTTTAAAACTGGACGAAAATAGGAAAAAATCCTTTGGTAAATGCGTTTGTTGTCAAATAATTTCATTTCATTTTTTTTTCGCGGTCAAACAAACATGCATGCCCACTTGCATATTTGCAATTTTTATTATTTTAAAACAAAATTTAAAGTTGGTCTCGGGCGACCAAACTGGTCGCCTTTCGCGGGAGACTAACTTTTAACATAAATAAATTGCCGATATGACACGCAAGTCCCGCGAAAAAATTTTTTATTTGACAACAAATGCATTTGCCAAAGAATATTTTCCTATTTTTGTCCAGTTAAGTGTCATATTTTGGTCAAACTCTTTTTGTTTTTGTTCAATTACAGTCTTTGACCCTTTGCTTTAGTAGTCCATCATCTGGTCTTTATTTGATCAATTGCTAGAAATCACAATTCATACTGGTTTTATGTACTAGCACTGTGACCAGTTTTAAAAAAAATACAATCTTTAGAGCATCCCTACCAATGCATATTTAGGAGTTATTGGTACAGTAAGTGTTGAGGTGGAAGGGAGAGAAGAGAGGAGAGAGAAGCTTTGGGTTCATCTGCAAAGGGTGGTTCTTAGCAGAGTAATTTTTGACATTTAGGATTCATAAACAGATGCTGCTGTGCGCGTGCACGCGCCTGCTCAGGCGCGCCTGACTCATTTGCCATTTTAATTTTTTTTTTTCCTTTTAATCATATTTGTTTTATTTTATTTTTCTTTCACTCCCACTTTCTCTTTCCTAATCACACTTACAAAAACCCCTCAATAACCGTGAAATAACCCAACTGATAAGGATGCTCTTAGTGCACACTACGAGTAATACTATAAGGAGACAGGCAACCGCCATTTATTAACCTTCTTTTTCATCTGGTTCTCATTTCAGTTATTAATTGTGACTTAATCTGTGGGTCTGCCTCTTATTACTAAAAATCAACCTTGGAAGTGTGTTAGAAGTTTTGAACTTATGGATCAAGCTTTATATTCTGATTGTGGGTTCTTCTGAAATTGTTTGAATTTGATATCTTGAAAATGAGATACAGATACTGCATATAAATTTGCCCATTGCAATGTCAATAATGACTATGAGGCCAAAGAGGTCTAGCCAATTGCCTTTTTCACAATTATGAAGGCTCCCCTCTCGTTCTTAGTCGTGGCACTCGTGGGCCCAACAAGAAGACCTTCACCCTGGGTGGTAATGTAATTGATAAAGTCTGTTTTAGTTGATTAAGATTAGTTGGTTTGACAGGTTAATATGTTACTTTGGTAAATGACTTATTGCATTAGTTTATTAGGATAATAAGTTAAAATTTGAAAAGCTAAGTTTAGTTAGTTGATTGATCGTAATTATAAAATGATCATTTTACCTTTGCGGATGCCTAACATTTATATCTCTCTTCTTTTTGTTCATCTACCTTGCCCTTTTTTTTTTTTTTTTTTTTTTAAATTTCCGTAACAACAATAATAATGTTTTTTAAAAATCTTTTTGATTTCACTCCTTCTAATAATAATACTAATAAAAATGAATGAATGAGTGAATACAAATTGTAAAAGTAATTTAAGAATTAATAAATTAGCGGAATATGCTTATGTTCTTATAAGTCATTTTATATACAATCAGTTAAAAGTAAACAGTTAATTTGTAAACACTTTTACAACTAACTAATAATATCAGCTAGTAAAACTAGCTAAGGCAACACCCCCTTATCTCGCATTACAAACTGAAAATGTGTCATGTTTTCCTCATCCACCAATTACCTACCTATCATATCTCAAATATCATGCAACTGAGGTGGAGGTGTGGAACGGGAACAGAAACAGAAAAGCGCGCTTGAAGTCGTAGTGGCGTTTACTTTTTTGACTGTCGCAATAATCGACAAAGATTACGCGGCTAAGGTACAATCATGGTGTGGAAAATAATTTTCAGGAAACGTCGAAGCAATTGTTTCTAAAATGCCCTATAAATCTCCGACACGGCAATCCCATCAGATCAAGAGCAACCGCAACAGTCCTAGATAGTTTTGCCTGAATCCTCCGCCATGTCGCAACCAAGAGACCAGATGCCTTTCCTCTTCCCACACTCCCAGTCCACTGTTCTCCCCGACCCATCCCGTTTCTTTGCCCCTCACCTCCTCTCAAACCCTCTGCCCACAAATTCTTTCTTCCAGAACTTCGTTCTTAAAAATGGCGATCAGCCGGAATACATTCACCCCTATCTCATCAAATCATCCCAATCCTCTCTCACTCTCTGTTACCCGCCTCAGTTGCGCGGCCCCGCTTTCATTTCCCAGACTTTCCATGCTGATCTCACCATTTCCGCATTGAACAACCCCAACCCGAATGCGCCTCATGTTGTTTCCTCTTTCAGTGATCTCAGTCTCATTCTGGACCTCCCCTCCAGCAATCTCAGGTTCTTTCTTGTCAGGGGTAGCCCCTTCTTGACTTGTAATGTTTACACAAATATCAGTATTTCAATTTCAACTATCCATGCGATTCTTGAATGTTCCTCTAATGATTCTCGCACGAAATACACCATTAGGCTCAATAATAACCAGACTTGGCTTTTGTACGCCTCTTCCCCCATTAATTTGAGCCATAATCTATCCACTATTACTTCTACAACTTTTTGTGGTGTAATTAGGATTGTTCTATTGCCAAACTCTGATCCAAAATGTGAAGCTGTTCTTGATCGGTTTAGTAGCTGTTATCCCACTGCCGGCCACGCTGACTTCACCAGACCATTTTGTTTGGAGTATAAGTGGGATAAAAATGGCCGGGGAGATCTGCTTATGCTTGCACATCCTCTTCATCTCCGCCTTCTTTCCAACTGTGATTGCAGAATTACTGTTTTGAAGGAGTTCAAGTATAGCAGCATTGATGGTGATCTTGTAGGTGTTGTTGGGGATTCATGGGTTCTGAAAACTGACCCCATTTCAGTGACATGGCATTCAGTTAAAGGTATAAGGCAGGAATCATATGCTGAGATAATTAGTGCAATGCATACAGATGTTCAGAGTTTGGATGCTGCGAATATAAAGGAAGAGTCGTCATATTTTTATGGTAAGTTGATAGCAAGAGCAGCGAGGCTAGCGTTGATAGCTGAGGAGGTGTGTCATCTTGATGTTATTCCCACGATTCGGAGGTTCTTGAAGGATGCAATTCAGCCCTGGTTGGATGGGACTTTTGCAGCTAATGGTTTCTTGTATGATTCGAGATGGGGTGGACTTGTGACCAAAAAAGGGTTAACTGATACTGGTGCTGATTTTGGGTTTGGGATCTTTAATGATCACCATTATCACGTTGGCTACTTTGTTTATGCGATTGCTGTGCTTTCTAAGATTGATTCTGCATGGGGAAGGAGGTACAGGGGCCAGGCGTACTCTCTTGTGGCAGATTTTATGAACTTAAGCAGGCAAAATAATTCAAATTGCCCCCGATTGAGGTGTTTTGACCTGTGGAAACTGCATTCTTGGGCGGGAGGATTGACTGAATTTGCAGACGGGCGAAACCAGGAGAGCACGAGTGAGGCAGTAAACGCTTACTATTCTGCAGCTCTGATGGGGTTGGCTTATGGGGACAATCGTCTTGTAGACATTGGATCCACCCTTTCTGCACTGGAAATTCAATCTGCACAAACCTGGTGGCAAGTGAGAGAGGATGGCAATTTGTATGCTGAAGAGTTCACCAAGGAGAATCGAATGGTTGGTGTTGTGTGGGCTAATAAAAGAGACAGAGGCCTCTGGTTTGGTGGTGCTGAAAACAAACATTACAGGCTGGGAATACAACTCTTGCCTATACTGCCAATCAGCGAAGCTCTATTTTCTGATGTTCAATTCGTGAAACAACTGGTGCGATGGACTCTGCCAGATCTTGCAAGAGAAAGGGAAGGAAAAGGTGAAGGGTGGAAAGGGTTCGTGTACGCACTGCAAGGAATTTATGACAAAGCGGTCGCTTTGGAGAAGGTAAGGAGGTTAAATGGGCATGACGACGGAAACTCACTGACAAATCTTCTTTGGTGGATTCACAGTAGAGGATGATGTTGAGGAATATGATAGAGGTGGTATGTTATGCTGGTTTCATCATTACTGTCATTGAGTTTCTGTGATTAATGTTTAGATGATATGTTTAGAAACCAACCTGTTTGGTTATCTGATATCACTTGTTATTGCCCTTTGATTTCCATTGAATTTCTCCCTGAATAGAGTCTAAGAAATTCTGTATGTTCTTACAAAGATTTTGCCCCTAGTATACATGTTCATGATCAAGACTAGAGATAGATAGAAATCTTGCCAGCAAAGGTTTCTTCTTCTGTGCCCGGTGCTAGAGGTTAACAGAATACTCTCTTGGTTGAGTCCGTGCTACTTTGTGGAGTTTATCTTTTCTGTGTTGTTTGTTGGCTATTACATAGGTGAGTGAGTTTACTTTATATACACTATTGAATAGTACTCATGGTAGCTACGAGTTTCCTTCATTATCCGGAAAAAGAAAAAAATGAGGCAGGACTTTCAAAGTAATCCAATCAAGCTTAATCTGATTTAAGCGCTTATGGAAACTGTCATAAGTGTTAAAACCCTTGTGGGAACTCTTATAAAAGTTTGTAAACCAAGACAATACTGATATTAATATGTTGCTATTCCGTAACTAAATGTATCTAATACAAGAAGTTCAATCTTACCCCTTACAATCCCTCTAAATCTCTAATAGCTTCATGAACATGACTATAAGGATTCTTAAGAGCATCATTTTTGAGAAGTTTTGTTAAGTGTGATTAGGAAAAAGAAAATGGGAGGGAATGGAAAAAATAAAAAACAAAATTTCATTTAACAAAAATAAAAATAAAAAGAAAATTGTTGTTGATGCGCCCGTTGGGCACGCTAGTTGCAGACGCGCCCGTGTGGCTACAACTAGCTTCGAATTCTGCATAAAAAATTATTGTTCCAAACTTCCAATATCTCCATTTTTGCAGGCCAACCTTTTTTCTCTCTTTCTTCATTTCTTTCACCTCCAAATAAACATGCACTGTACTATGAACTCCCAAATAACCGTTGATGTAGATGCTCTAATGTTAGAATGTATACTTCACTTTTACGCCCATCGCAAAAGTCAATCTCTCGAGCAATATGAATCTTTTTTTTTCCTCTTTTTTTAAAAAAAAATTGTAAAGAGAGAAAAAAAAATTTAAAAATAAAACCACTTATTTCATAAAAGAATATGAACACTAGTCCGTATGAGTTTAGCTCAATAATTCAATAGACAATGTTTAAGATAAGAAATCAAGATTCGAAACTTGGCAACGACAATTTACTGTAATTTACCTACCCTACATCTTTTGTTCAGACAGATTAAGAAGTCAACCTTTTGGAAAAAAGGAGGAAAAATAAAATATCTAACGAAACGACGTCGTATTCTGGAAAAGAGCAAAAAGTGGGAGGTAGTTAATTACTTAATACGAGTAGTAAAACTGTAACTGAGCAGCGCGACTGATAGCAGTGGACAAGAAGAAAGAATTGTGGTTGGAAGAAACTACTTCTTAGTCGTGGACATCTCCGCCCTCTAGCGAGCGATCGTAGACCGGAAAAAGGACTGAGACATGGGAGGAGGAGAGGATCCGCAGAAGCTGAAGAAGATAGCGGCGGCGGCGTACGACTACGAGAACGATCCCAAATGGGCCGATTACTGGTCCAATATTCTCATCCCTCCACACATGGCCTCCCGCTCCGACGTCGTTGACCACTATAAGCGCAAGTTCTACCAGCGACACATTGTCCGTGCTCTAACCCCTCTTTTCCCCATCCCCCCTCAAAAGTCAATACCGAACTTTTTTTTTTTTTTATCAGCTGTTCTTGCGTAGTGTTCAATTTCTTCAATATTCGTCATTGATAAGCTTCTTTATGTTTATATTTCTCTCCCTAATTTGATTATGAATGAATTATTACTATCAATTTCTATATCCGAGCAATTGTCTGTTCAATTAGAAATGGATATTTAGCCCGCAGCTCAGTTGGTAGCCAGAACACATAATCGAGTCAGGCAGTCCCAGTGTGGGAGTTGCATCCAATGTGGTGGGGTGGGCTTCTTGTGGGCACCGGGCCCCCATAATAGGCTACGAAGTCACCTTGATTTATCCTCCACTTGGTCGAGGTGTGGGGGCGGGC
>CM008341.1:9705878-9716306 GCA_002525835.2 Ipomoea batatas | reverse complement strand
ATGGCCCCCCACCCCCACCCATGCGTGTTTGGGAAATTGCTTATATTAGACAAAGTTTGGCTTGTTTGACCAACTTTAACTATTTGACCAAGTCAAATAGCTAAAATGAGTGTTATGGTAAATAACTTTTTGGTTTAGCTTATTGATGCAAATAAGTTGAAAACGAAAAAGCTACTTTGAATAGCTTATTGATATCATCTTATTACATTTTGGTTTTTATATCTAATTTACCCTTAATAGTTGTTGATTATTCTTGTGTTTATATTTATTCAATTTTTATTCAAATTTACATATTTAATATCACTCGGAACTCGACTAGAGCCCAACATCTTAATTGGCGGTTTTTAAACGGTGGACTATGGTCCACAATGCATTGTGGGCCATGGTCACAAAATGCCGTCGTTTCATCAAGTAAAAGAAACGGCTGCGACGGAACTCCGGAAAGGATACTACAGTTCATCTCAAAAGATACTGTATCAGCCCACATTTGTTTTTATATTATCAAATGAAACTGTAGTTATATCGAAAAGTAACTGTAGTTGTGTTGAAAGAAAACTTCAGTATATATAAAATGATACTGAATAATAGTTTCACATTTTCGGTGTATCTTATCCAATGAAACTGTAGTTATATCGAGATGATATTGTTGTTGTGTTGAAAGAAAACTGCAGTGTATTATAAAAGAAATTGTAGTTGTGTTGAAAGGAATCTGAATAACAGGTTCACATATTTGAGTGTATAATGTCGAATGAAACTGCAGTTATTATATCGAAAAGAAACTACAGTTGTGTTGAAATGTAACTGCAGTGTATATAAACTGAAAGTGAATGGCGTAGAACGGAGGCCGTTTCAGCCGTCTGTTTTCATTAATCAAAACGACGTCGTTTTGATGCATGGTCCACAATCCATTGTAGACCGCAGTCCACAGTAAAATTTGCGCTTATTTGAATCTTGGTCAGAGATATTTCTATATATATAGGCTATGGATCCGTGAGAACACTTTCATAGGAGAGAAATAAGAACCAATCTCAATCTCAACTTATCATTTGTAAAAATTCGACAGATCTGATTAGTTTTTTTTTTAAAAAAAAAAAAAAGAACAAGTGGCAATTTCATAATTGTCATCAACTCTATTGTGCAAACTTTAACACTTAATATGCAATCTCTAGCAACTAAATATACAAAATCAATGAAAAAATTAAATTTTAAATCTAAACTTTAAACGTTAGACTTTAGGCAGTAAAAACTGAACCACTGGACCAAATAAAATTAAAAAAACTCAGTCATAAAACTCTAAAATCAAAATCCTAATTGCAATTTATTTTCGCATTTTTGCAAGTGCCACATTTTAATACTAAATATGCAAAATGTTAACACTAAATGTGCAAAACATTAATACTAAATAACATATTTTAGTGTTCACATTTGTATAGTAAAGTTGGTGATAATTACGAAACTGCCATTGCGTTTTTTTGTTGTTTAAATTTGATCTAGTGAGCTCAATTTTTTCAGATGTAAGGTTGTGATTAGTTCTTAGTTTTCTCCTACGGACTTGTTCTCATATATAAAATTGTGTTAATCGTTATGTAGAATTATTATTAACAACTTATGCTTATTCTATTTTATTTGAATTTATGTTTTTAATATAGTATTATTACTAAATACGAAGTATTTCTTTATAATTATAACATTATTAATAATAAAATAAAAAATAATAGTTAAAAATAATTAATAACAACAACAACTATAAATTGTAAAAGTACTTTAAAAGTTAAGTAAATATCACAACATACTTATGTCTTTATATGTCATTTTACATGTAATATAATCAACTAAGAGTAAACATCTATGTGATGTTTGGTTGGGGACTTTTGCGTCCTACTATGAGTTTTGATATCAATTATCATGTTTATTTGTCTACTTTTGTTATCATTAGAATCAAATCCTGTAGTAATTACAAAACTCATTATTCTTTTACTCATCTACTTTTGAACAATGTAATCAAACATAAAGAAAAAATGAAAAAAAAAAACAAAAAAAAAAGGTTATTGTCCATACTTTAGATATGGAATTTTAATATGTATGTGTATATAGTGTATTTTATACATACATACATACATATATATATACATACATATATACATACATATATATATACATACATATATACATACATACATACATATATACATACATACATACATATATATATATATATATATATATATATATATATATATATATTTATTTATTTATTTATTTATTTTTATTTCAATTCCTATGTACTACCAAACGAAGTGACTTCTTCTACTTAAACCCATTACTATTATTAAGTATTTGATTCTCATTGTCATTCCAATTTCCGATTCCAATGTTTGAACCAAACACACCCCTAGTTTACAACATCTTTCTATAACCAATTAACACTGTTAGTCGGTAAAAACTGCTAACATAAAAAGCTAATTAAATCACATATTTGTGTTTTAAAAAGTTGTCAACCAAACAATAACTATGATTTTGATTGTTATTTCTGGTGTGTAAACCCATGAACCATACATACCCTAGGTGCACGTATTGTCTAGACGCATCTAGCAGAGTTACAATTACATCTATGTAGAACTATATTAAAATTATTGTGCCAATTAACGTTAAATTGTTTACTAATTAAGTATCATTTCATTCATTAGTAAATTGGTGGTGTTACTCATGATTTATATTAGTGTAGTAAAAATTATATATTTGAAGTTATTTGGTGAATGTAAGTGATGATGATGCACATAATTCGGGCGGAAAGGTGACAAAAACTAACCGTGAAAAGAACAAATATAGCTATGATGGGTTGGAAATAGTTGACCACTAAACAATTTTCTGCATCCGTCGCCACTCATTTCTGTCCATTTTATGATGGACAATTAATTTCATTACTCATTAGCCTCAACTTATTATATAGGAACACTAATAATAATGCAAAATGCATGTTTTATTCCTTTCACATTGATATCTAGAAGCATACATGCAGAAGAGTGTATATGTTTCGTGGAGTGTTAGAGGCTAAGAATTGGATATAGAGTACGAAAATGGTGCACAAAACACGCTATACGTTAAATGCATGTAGCAAGACTAGTATTCAAAGTGAGGGGCTCCTTGTGCGCAGTGAGCAAAGATCTAGCCTCTGTGTTCAGTTGAATTACCATGATTTACATCCTCCCAGATATTTTGTCGGGTCGGGACATGGAAGGTCCTTAGGGTTGGGATTCAACCTTTTGGGAGAAGAAAAGTAATTAATTAGATTAAGGTATGTGGTTAAGTGGTCCAAATAATTTGTCTTGTGGTACTATTTTTCCATTCATGAATTGAAGGAGGCGATATGAGATCGTATTGCTATCGTCTTTACTGAAACTTGAACTCATGACCTCCCATTTGAGGGGTCACTTCATACAAGAAACTGTTGTCATTACGTTATACACAAATTTTCAAAACTTAATTTTACTATGAGCGATATATGGAAGTGTATAAATTATCTAACAACCGACCTGACAAAACTGAGTTGGAGGTTGCTCCCATTTTACACCTAGTTAATTTCTTACAAAAGTGATACCATATCTTATTTGTATTTTGTTTTAACCCAAAAGTCGCAGAGTTGTGACGGAAATGATTGGAAACTCAACTTTTTAACCTTTATTTGTTTTGATTTCATAATCGTTATATTACCACCATAATTGGAGTTATAATTCCAAAAGGGATATCTCCTCTATAAACAACTTTAATGAATAGAAGTATAAGCATTGGCATAACATTTCATGATGAAAAGAAAAAATTAGATGCTTTTATGGGCTTTTAATTTGGTTTGAGGGGAGAATTAAGTAAGAAAGGAATTCCATGAAAATGAGGGAATTTCCATCCAACTCAACGAAAAAATTTACTTGCCTTCAAAATTATGTGGGAATAAAATTGTAATTCCCTTCCACCAAACGCTTTGTTAAATTAATTAAGTAACAATATTCTCCTTTATATATCTTTAACTATTTAATGATACATCAAATCAACTCAACTTGACAACTTTTAATCTTCAATGACATTTAAACAAAAAAAAAAAAAACAAAAGTGTAAGAAAAAGTCACTTTTAATTTAATCTCTCAATTATATTTATTAGTTGAAAATTAGATAATTCTAAGTAATTAAATGGAACCACATTCCAATATTTGATGCAAATATCGGTTTTGTGAGTCCCGATTTACCCAATAGAATTAATGATTATGATCAACAAATCTACTCGTTCAAATGTCCTCACTAAATAAACCAACACTGCACAAAGAATTAGACAACATCACACATTGCTGATCCTTTGATGTTTGAGCCCGTCTCGCATGATTTTTCTAGTGTGATTTATCTCTCTATTGTGTGGTTTAATTTGCAGTCTATTACAAAAGAGCAGAATTTACTCCATGTACACCATCAATTGAATAATAATTGCAGGTTTTTCTTATCACCATCAAGAAGAAAATTAAACATAAACCTATTTTAAATGATAATCAAATTATACGAGTATAGACATAGTCGGTAATCATCATGTACAATTCACAACCAATTAATAAATGAAACATCAAGAAATCCAAAAATGCTTCTTGGTGCAAATAATTCCACGTTTCAATTCATTGTCTCATCTTCCTCCTCAAATTATTATGTCTTCATGACCTGGCGCCTCTAATGACCCAAAAACAATTCTTAAAAAATCGCATGAATAATTAGTTTGGTTTGTTTTGTTCACATTTGCACAAGAAAAAGGGAAAAGTTCCCATTGTGTCTTCATCTTTTACAGTACCAGCTGCAGGGTAGTTACTAAAAGAGCTCCACCTTTTATGACTTCTAGTCTTCTCCAATTCCAAAGAAGAATATATAGTTGTTAAGTGTTTGCACATACTGTGGAAAACAATGATCACGTGCCAAATGAAGAGAGGGCCAGCATAGATAACCTTAATGATGATGGTGTTTAGGGGACAATGATACATAATTAGTCCACACTTATACGATGAAGCCCCTCCACCCTTTGTCTGCCGCGTGGTTTTGCGCATGTTACTACTTATACTATATATAACCATTCCACTTCCCATCCCAATAACTATATTATATTGCTCCCAACGCGTGGCCTGGGACCTCTAATTACTTTATTTTATTGGGAAAAAGGTCAAATAGACCCCTAAACTATATACCAAAAGTCAATTAACCCCCTAAACTTTTAAAAGGGTCAATTAAACCCTTAAACTTGTCATTTTTGATCAATAAAGCCCTAAAACAGGTAAATGACCTGTTATTACAGGTCATTTTATCAGTTCAGAGACCGGCGAGAACTTCCGACATTGCCGCGACCACTTCCGGCGACCGGCGACGACTCGCCGGTCGCCATCTCCAGAGATTTATGGTCGCCTTCTCCCAGGGAGAAAGGCGACCAGATTTCTGGTCGCCTTCTCTCCGGGAGAAAGGCGACCCTTCTCCGGCAACTCGTCGGAGAAGGTGATCTTTTTGTCTCCGGTGACGTTTTGGCTTTTTTTACCGGTAACCCGTTGGTTACCGGTAAATTTGATCTATTTGACCAAAAATGACAAGTTTAAGGGTTTAATTGACCCTTTTAAAAGTTTAGGGGGTTAATTGACTTCTGATGTATAGTTTAGGGGCCTATTTGACCCTTTTCCCTATTTTATTTTGATACATTAATATAGTTAGCTTGTCATTAGTAATATAGTTAACTTATCAGCTAATTTTGATTTATTTGATCATTATTAATTATTTGACTTAGTTAAATAGTAAATTTAAGTGTTTGATCAATTAGCTTTTGTAATAATTTATTGTTTCAATATGTTAAAATTTAAAAAGCTACATACTCAAACTAACTTTATTGATAAACTTTTTGAGAAAATCATTTTGCATTTAATCAGCTATCAGCTAACAGCCAATTTACTAAACATCTTTCTGCAATTAGCTAATACTATCAACTATTCAAACTCACTAACCCAATCAATTAATAGCTATCAGCTAACAACTATTTATCAAACACCCCTAGATATTTCAACTTAATAAAGTTAGACTAATCCTAAATTAAACCCTTAGAATCCTTGTTCAAGAGAGGTTAATTGGAGAATGTAAATCTTCCAATAACAAACACTATTTACCGGAAGTAATTCTTAAGTGATGCTTCTCAACCACTAGATCAATATCCGGGATGGAACCCTTTTTTAACTAATATAATGTATGTATAGTATGATCAAGAATCTTTTTTTTTGTGTTGTGCAAAAACCGTGTGGTGAGAAGTTTTCATATTCATATTTAATGATTAGGATTCTCTTGTGATGTTGATTGGTATCATTGTCATTTTGTATGTATTGGTATTATCGACATTTTAAAAAATCAATCAATAATTATTATAGTTATATTAAAAACAAAACCTATACAAGTAATTAACAATTTATTAAATATATAGTATATATTGTAGTGCAAAACTTGTTAATCACTTGTGAATTGACTAATTAGTTCATCATGAAAAATTAAAAGAATAATAATCAAATAATTCATTGAACTACACACGAATGTATAATTGGGTCATCGAACTTAAATAAATTGTAATTGAATTTTTGAACAACCTAAAATTATACAATTAAATCAAAATTGACTTGCTTGACCGATTATTGCTAACTTGGCAACTAATTTATTTAATTTTAAACTGTTAAAAAGACAAACGAATAAACTTTTGTCTTCACACTGGAAACGAAGCCACCATGCCAGAGACAAAGGAAGGTCCTTTGTCTCCGGCTAGAGACGAGGATGTTAGTAATATTATATTTTGTATTTGGTTTAGTATTATTTTATGTTGAATTATTGTTAGTGAGTCAAGTACTGGCCTCCTACTGTTAAGGAGAGTTTGTAGCACATCATAGTATAGGACTCTGTAATCGGTTATGCTGAATTGATTGATTGCGATTATTCTCATTTGGTATCAGACGACGGGTTCGATTCGTTGTCGATCATCTTTCGTTCTTTCTTTCCGATTCAAGACCAATATCCTTTTACGTACGCATTATGAGTCTTCCAACCACCGGCGCCCTAACCCCCACCGTCGCTGCTCCTTCACCACCGGCGACAGTACTAAACGCCAGCCACCATTTTTTATCCATCAAGCTTGACTCAAGGAATTATCTTTACTGGCGCACCCAGATAATGCCATTCCTCCGAAGCCAAAACCTTGTCGGCTATGTCGACGGCTCCTTGCCGTGCCCACCGGCGACTATCGCCGTCGATTCTGCCTCCTCCGCGACGCCGCCGGTCTTCATCCCGAATCCGGCCTACCTGCCGTGGATCCAACAAGATCAGGCGATTCTTTCGCTGATCGTCTCGTCGCTCACGACCGAGGTGATGTACCTCGCCGTCGGCAAGGAGACTTCGCAGGCTGTCTGGGAGTCGATCACCACGGCGTTCGCCTCCACCTCGCGGTCACGGTGCCTTAGCCTGCTGGGGCAGTTCCAGGCCTTAAGGCAGGGCAATCTGCCGCCGGCCGAGTATCTCGGACACGCGCAAATCCTAGTCGAAGCTCTCTCGCTTGCCGGTCATCCACTCACGGCTGATGCGCAGATCCTTTACGTTCTTAAGGGTCTGCGGCCGGAGTTTAGGGCAATGGCGAGTTCGCTTACCACTCCGGGAACGCCGGTCACGATCGCGCAGCTTGCAGATCATCTGAGGGCGCAGGAATTCATTCATTCCGACGATTTCGCCGTGCCGGAATCTGCAACGGCGCAGCCTCCTCCTTCGGCGTTTTACGCAGGACAGAACCGCGGCAATGGGCGCGGGAACGGTGGACGGCAGTCTTCTGGACGTGGTGGCCGGAATAACCGCGGTCGCGGCAATGGTCGAGGTGGCCGCAACGGAGTTCCCCGATGCCAAATCTGTCGCGCCATGATGATCGGCCATCGGCGAGCGCGCATGCGGCATATCCCGGCGAAGCTCCCTCGGCGCACACGGCTGATGCATGGTATCCGGATACTGGGGCTTCGACTCATGCCACCCCGGATGCAGCAATGTTAGATCACACCGAACAATACACCGGCAATGATGTCCTGAAAGTGGGAAATGGCGCAGGTTTGGAAATTTCCGGTGTCGGTAACACGGTTTTTAAATCCCCTGTACATCAGTTTCAAATGTCTAATGTCCTACATGTGCCGAATTTGTCGATTCCTTTGTTGTCAGTTTATAGATTCACTAACGAAAACAATGTTTTCTTTGAGTTTCATAGTAATTCGTTCTTTGTGAAGGACTGCACAACTTGGGAAACACTGCTTAAAGGATCCACCGTAGCCGGGCTGTATAAGTTGTTGCTTCCACAAAATCCTAGAGTTTTTCTTTCGGCTCGTGCTTCACCTGATGTCTGGCACCGGCGTCTGGGTCACCCAAATATTCAAGTTCTACAACGTATTCTTAAAAATTGTCCTGTAACCTCGAATAAGTCTAATATTGTTACAGATTGTAGTTCTTGTCACCTCGGGAAATCATCCCGTTTTGCTTTAGACAGAGTTTCTAGTAGTAGTGAAAATGTGTTAGGTTTGATTTTCACTGATGTTTGGGGTCCGTCCCCTATTATTTCTGAATCTGGTCACCGCTACTTTGTACTCTTCGTGGATGATTTTTCACGATTCACTTGGTTTTATCCTCTACGGGTAAAAACCGACATATATAAAATTTTTCATTTGTTTCGGGCAATGGTAGAACGGCGGTTTTCGCGTTCTATCAAAGCCATTCAGTCCGATTTAGGCGGAGAATATCGCCGCCTACACTCTGTTTTTCAATCTCTTGGAATTGTACACAGGCAATCCTGTGCCTACACGCACGAACAAAATGGGAGGGTAGAACGACGTAACCGTCACATAGTTGAAACGGGCCTTGCCTTATTAGCCGAAAGTTCAACACCAATTAAATACTGGGATTACTCATTTGAAACCGCAACTCATTTAATCAACTGCCTTCCTTCTGCTGCTCTCAATTTTGTCAGTCCCTACTCTAAGCTGTTTAATACCTCACCCCCTTATACATTCTTCCGTGTCTTTGGTTGCCGGTGCTATCCATATCTTCGTCCTTATAATAGGCATAAAATCGAGTTCAGGTCCACACCTTGTGTCTTTCTAGGTTACCCTCCTGATTATAGGGGATACCGATGTCTTGACCCAAACACCGGGAAAATCTTTATCTGTCGCCACGTGCGCTTTGCTGAGAATACTTTTCCTTTTACTATACAGGCGTCTACTCAGTCTATTACTGCTGATCACGCCATGCCTTGGGCTACAGGGCCGATACTACCTCCAGCAGCTGCTGCTCCTGCTCATACTCCGGTTTTATCTTCCGCGTCGCCCACAGATCCAGTCTATGCTCCCGACTCCTCGTCAGCCACTGTGTCTGATGTTCAGGTTACCTCCACTAATGTTGCACCAGCTCGTGTTCCCAATCATGCTATGCGCACACGTCGAAAAACAAAGGGCACCGGCGAAGAGTTCTATGCGTTGCACACATCCACTGATCCGACTTGTTACTCTCAGGCTATTGGGCATTCTCATTGGCGTGATGCCATGGATCAGGAGTTCAACGCGCTCTTACATAACAACACCTGGAAGCTTATACCCCCCCACACCAACTATGAATATTATTGGCTGTAAATGGGTCTTTCGCACTAAGTATAAAGCTGATGGCACCATTGACCGCTACAAAGCTCGCCTAGTCACCAAGGGTTTCAATCAAGTTGCAGGTGAAGACTATTTTGACACTTATAGCCCTGTGGTCAAACCTACCACGGTTCGGTTACTACTTTCTCTTGCTGTGTCTCGGTCGTGGACTCTTCGGCAGTTGGACGTTCACAATGCCTTTCTGAATGGTCATCTCCCAGAAACGGTCTATATGAAACAACCTCCCGGGTATGAAGATCCATTACATCCGGGACATGTGTGTCATCTACAGCGGTCCCTATACGGTCTCAAGCAAGCCCATCGTGCCTGGTTCAAGAGATTGCATGATTTCTTGATCAAAACCGGTTTTTCGTCTTCAAAGACTGATGTCTCCCTGTTTCACTATACTGCTGGTGACTCACGGGTTTTTTTTGCTAGTCTATGTAGATGATATAATTATCACAGGTAATGACTCTGGGCTGATTGAATCGCTACTACGGCAGATGTCCTCTACATTCAAGATTCGAGATCTGGGGCAACCGGGGTTTTTCTTGGGCATTGAGGTTTTGACGACTAAAACCGGGTTCGTGTTGTCTCAGAAGCGTTACATGCTAGATATTTTAGCCTGTGCCGGAATGTCTGACTGCAAACCGTTATCCACTCCGGCCTCTGTGTCTACAGCGGCTTCGGTTAGTGTTAGTCAGTTTGAGAATCCTACTCAGTACCGGCGCAT
>CM008341.1:9680451-9694655 GCA_002525835.2 Ipomoea batatas | reverse complement strand
TTAGCATAATGATAAGTGCTTAATATAACAATTGGTATCAGAGCAAGTGTAAAATACAAGCTAGCTAGCTAGGATGGAGATGAAAGGGCCGGGGAAAAAAGCCTGCATAGTTAACCTGGAGAGCTATCTGCAAGTGCTGGAATGGTTTTAATTTGTTGGCTGGGATGAAAGAGAAAGAAAGAGAGGGGGTGTATATAAGCTGAGGGGATATTCACCATGATTATGTTGCAATAAGAAGAAGAGACAGACATGAATATTGAGGGAGGTGTGTGATTGATGATGATCTACATAGCAGGCGGCTGTGAATCTGCGACAGTGATGGATGAGGAAGCAGCATGATTTTAGCTTGGGGGTTCAATTCTATTCCCTCTCTCTAAAGGCATGGCATGCAGTCCCTTTCAAGCAATTGCTACCTATTTTATTTATTTTATGTTATTTATTTTTTACAGTATGTAGAAGACATCATAATTGATCCACCGTGCCCTATATCACGCCTTCATCATAATTCACCCTTCTCTTTCTCTTGCTGCTTCCGCACTTCCATAATACATTATTATTGTTATTATATAAGTCTCCTCATAAATGTTATACTCTTAAGAATTAGAGCACAAATTAAATCTATGAAGTATAGCTGCACGTACGTATAGTATACTAAGAACTAGGGTGGGCAATTCGGTTCGGTTTTCTCAAACCGTACTGAACCGAACTGCTAATATAACAAAACATTAAATGGTAATGGATTCTTGTAAACTGAATCGAACGGCTTGATAAAAAACTAAACCGAACCGAATACCGTTCGTTTTATTTTTAAAATAAATATAATAATAATAAATATAAATATAATAATAATAATAAAAAATAAATAAATAAATAAAAAGTAAATCCAAGTCCCTTCCTGCGTGCTTCGTCATTCAGTGCCGATCCTATTCTCACGGGTATCTATCCTAAATTTTTTATTTGATTTCTTGATGGTTTGTTCTCTACTTTGTACTTTTGTTGTTTTCTGCAATTGTTCTTTACATCACAATTATATCTAACTTAAGTACGTTTCTTAACAATATTCAGTATTTTCTTTAGTTTCATATTTCTATGAAATTAATGTGCTTTAACATCATTCTAATTTTGATTTCTACTGCACTGAAATTATTTTCTAGTACTGGAATATATTTCTAGTGCACTGAAAAATAATATTCCAATGCACTAACAATGAAGAGTTGTGTCCAAAAATTAACTATACAATACTTGACACTTGTTCTCCAAATATTAACTATATATATAGATAGATGATTCTTCATCTTGTCAATAAAACATTCCAAGTGAGCCAATAGAAGAGTCGGTTGTCCAAAAAAAATTAAAAAAAAAATTGATTTTTTGTAATTAGTACTTAGTAGTGTGTTTCAACTTTGGATTGCTATTTTGGTATATAATGCTTAGACTTTAGATTTGGACTATGTTAATATGTATTGTAAAATTAGGAAATATTAAAATTTGAGGTTCTAAAACCGAACCGAACCTAAATCGAACTAACTATAATGTTAGACCGAGTGGTATTATTTTTTTAATACTGAAACCGAAATCGAAATCGAAAAAAAAAAAAAAAAAAAAAAAAAAAAAAAAAAACATAAGCGAATCCTGAAACGCCCACCCCTACTAAGAGCATATATCACAAACATAGCTTCATTGGAGGTTTTTGTAGAGCTTCAGAGCGACCGCCATTTGGTGGCCACTCAGATTGTTTAATCTTTTAAGTATTATTTTTTTTAAAGGCTGTTGCTATGGTTATTTTTTAATTTAATTTTTTTTTAATTTTTTAATTATGCAATGTAATTTCTAATGTAATATATAATTTTAATAACATATTTTTTAATTGAAATTTTATAATTATCAATTAAATTAAATTTAGACATTTTTAATTTAAATACAAATAGTAATAATTATAATTACAATTATAATTTTTAGAATGATACTCCGTAATAAATAAAGAATTAAAATATAATTTTTAGTGGGTCCACAAAAACTTTAGAAAATACTTAAACTGTTGAAAAAAAAATAATTTTGAGATTGAGATGGTGGAAGTTGGGCCTACAAAAAACATGAAAAACACCTTGTTGTTGAGTAGAACTATCAAAGTGGGTCATAACCCCGCGATGGGGCGGGTTAAGGTTACAAGAAAGATGGCCCGTGAAAGAGCGGGCCTAACGAGCCTAATCCACTAAGACCCGGGACTAACCCGCACGGGCTACGGGCCAGCTCGCAAACCCACTATATATATATATATTCACGTAATATATAATTCACAATTCACTGTGAATTATATATATTAACAGTACACGTGAATATAATAATAATAAAAGAAAAGCCCGCGGGGCCCGCCAACCCGGGTGAGACGGGTTAAGGTTACATGAATCCTAGCCTGCGGGCCTAACGGGCTAGCCCGCAAAAGCCTGCCAAAGATTAAGCCCGCGGTAGGGCGGGCCAGCCCGCTTTGACAGTACTACTGTTTACTGTTGAGGTTACTTTAAGGGTTTAGGGTTTAGGATAACAGTTGATTTCTATAACCGAGTTACTAGAGAACGATCAAATTTGTCCAATTTATACAAATCCTAAACACTGATATATAAAAAGTCCAAAAGTTTCAGCAGCAGCAGATGCGTACATCTACACCTTCACACATTGCCTATTAATTAGGCAATTATTTCTTCGATCCATCCATCCAAGGATAACATCAGAAAATATAATCGATCCAACTCATTTCTTCATTTACACTATATAATATTCGATATTACAATTTATATAATTGTATATATATTGATCCAAATATTCTTAAAATATTATAACAAATTCATTCCGTGCATTACACGGGTGAAAATACTAGTATTTTTAATATCAACAATAGTTTTACTATAAACTATTTCTCTATCAAGAATTTTTTAGAAAATTCTTTTCAAATATTCTCTTTAAAAAGAGCCATGATCAACAAGGAATTGAGTGGCCGGATTAATACAATACCTGACCATACGAGGCTCTATCATTGGTGTTGGTACAAAAAGTTGCGACAGAATACTGGCTTAGTATTCCATTTGTGCATCACAAAATACTAACCTTTGACCATATGCATAACACCATGCGACATCCCGCCATTTGTATGCTGTTTTACACCCAAGATCCCAGACTCCACTAATCATGAGACCAAGGAAAACAAAACAATATAATCTTTTGGGGAAGAATGAAAACAAAACAATCATTTTTTCTGGTAAGACTATATACAACGGATTCGGCTTAAAAGATATTTGTAAAAATTAAATTCGTATCTTTTTGATAATAGAATGATAGAGTCACACTCTACATATTCAAGTCACTCCTTCCAATACAAATAACCCTCTTTGTTGCTTTTGAAATTCAACCATTCAGATAATTTTTTAAAAATAAATGTGTATAATGCCAATCTTGTTTGGTTAAGTGGGAGACTATAACCCTTTAACTCAAAGATGTGATTTCAAAAGGCAACCCAAGCAAGCTAGTAAGACGGTTGACTTGGTAATCACAATGTTACAAGTTTAGGAGCGGCTTATTGACCATCTTGATTTGGACTGGTCAACTATGAACAACTTGAGTTGACTTACCCTTGTTCTTTGCTAGCTAATGTCACAAGACAAGATTTACCTAGTACACACCCTCGGATAGTGACTGCGAGTTTCCGTTGTTATTCACAAAGAAAGATATGATTTCATATCTTACAAAAAAAAGAAAAACGCGTTCTATATATAACACAAGTTTTAAGTTAGAGACATCTTATTTATAATTAAAAAAACGTCTTGAATACTAACTCGATCACATGAGTGTTAGCTTGAAGTAATGTCTCTTGAAAGACTCTTCATGTAATGCAACTATAGGGTGAGCTGAGGTTTAAGCCCTTTCAGTATGCAACCTATGACTATGCTTCTAAGTTGAAATTTTGATGATTCAATCATTTCTCATTTCACCTGTATCTCTACACAAGACAATCAAACCATTTAGCCTTTGAAATCTGCATATACATATAAATGGTCAAAAAATAGAAGAGCTTTACAGAACCTCTGCACAAAAACCACCTGTCTAGTCTACATAATTTCGAGTTACTTGGCATCACAAAGGCCAGAGCCTTCATCACAAAATCCATCGCGATCAAGCAGTTTCTGCGGGGGAGCACTCAGCAGAGGGGATGATGGGCTGCCATACGCATTTCTCCGGCTATTGCCACAACCAAGGCTTTTTCTGGTGCTAACCCCTGTCACCGGATTCGTTCCACTTGCATATTTGCAAAGAGCCTAGACCAACATATCAATATATATAAGTATATAACCATAGAACTATCATATCAGTGACAGAATTTGCTCTTTTTTAAATATATGTTAGATGGTCCTGGATCAGGTGAGGACCCTGTGGACTAATCCAGATCATCCATTTGGAGTGATCTAACGGATATGAATGCAACTACACAACAAAGTGGGAGGGATGCACAACAAATTGAGAACGAATGCACAACAAACGGAGAACGAATGTACAATAAACTGAGAACGAATGCACAACAAACTGAGCACGAAAAATTAAATCTATTGCATAGAGTTAATCACAAATTGAATTATTTAAATCAAACGATCAGATAAGTCCACATGATCCTCACCTAACTATATGTCCTCATTTGATCCTTAATCTATGTTAGATACTCAAGTTACAAACTATTGGTATTCCTCATGATAGAAACAATTTCAGTCAACTATTGAAAAGCACAAACAACGATGATACATGGCGTAAGGAAAGATCACGGAATAGTACATCTGAAGTGAGCCCACACACACATACACATACGTACCTGCTTCTGTGTGAGGTCTAAAACTGCATCACTGAAGTCGGCCCCTTCAATTATGGCACCAGCAAGGTCACTCCGAGTAAGAACTGATCTAACAAGTACAGCATTTGTAAGATTTGCTTCATTTAGAACCTGCTCAAGAAATTTGGTCGTAACCGGTTTTGTGAATGATGGTTCGCTTAATGTGCTTGATTAGACTAAAACAAGGTCTGAAGTATTTGCTTACCATGCGGTCCATCAATGTGTCGCTAAAATCCGCTCCTGTCAAAGGATTAAATCATGTACTAAGGAAATTGTAATTCACTAGGTCTAATGTAAAAATAAGCTCGATAACTCTGTGCGAATACTTTGTTTAGACTAAGTTTATCATTTCATTTATGCCAAGATTAGATTCTTCTTGAATTATTATATTTTAAGCCGAGTCTCTTTCACCTAAAGCAAGATCAGATAAAGTATGGATCTGCTATGTTGCTGTTTTACAGAAATTAATTATGGCAGAATCTGAGGAGGTCCACTGAGGAAGGGAAAATTCAACAATGGTAGTGCTAGGAAATGATGATGACTTTTATGGAGTGAAAATGCAGAAATAGTAACGGGAAAGAATTCATTTGACTTTTAGTCTCTTAGTTAACTATTGTGGCATTTCTCATTTAGGCCCCAACTATCAATTTAATCGGACTAAATCATTGTGGCAGTGCCAAATTAGAAATATGGTGATCACAAAACCATAAGAAAACTTTTCTTGTGTTTCAGATGATGGTTCTGATGATCTTATTAAGGGTGCTATGGCATACGGATGAATGTTTCCTCTCATGATAAATGTTCGAGGAAATGAGCCATCGAGCCAAAAGCTAGTCTTGATGTAGTGGGCTTGCTGAAATACCTGTGAAATTAGCTTTGTATGCAACTGCTTTCTCGAGATATGCCCCGTTGAACGTTGAACCACTAAAATCCGATTCTCTCATGTCAGCAGCTGTGAAATTCGCTCTTCTGTATTAGCAAATTCAATTGATTATCATTATCGCTGGGCTAAAAAAGCTTTCCACTCTTTAATCCTTTTAGCTCTAAGATCAAATGTTAGCATATGAGAAGTACGAGAAACATGAATTACAAGTATTTCCAGATGCTAAGTGCAGTTTATTTTTAATGATGGGTAACAGGTAACTAAAACAGATTTTCTGCAACTCTTTCCCCATATGCATTGAATTCATAAATTATTACTCTAAAAGGAGTTTCAAAGCAATATAATTACTCCATATAATAGAGAGTTACCTGAAATTCTCATTCACATGAACAGCTTTTCTGCATAAGCACAAAGACAAGAAGTTCACATAACTTGTAAAGCCTATACTAATGGCAGAATAATTATTCAAGAAAATTAAAGGACACTACTTGAGGTCTGCAGAACCAAACTGAGCTGCTGATCCTATCCCGAATTCGCCGCGCTGTGCAGCCTCAAACTTGTTGAGATCAGCCATGGCAGACATTTCACCAGACCCAAATGTGATCACTGCAGCTGCCAATGCAGTTGAAACTATGGCTCTCCAACTCTTTGGCTCTGCATCAGCAAAACTGTTTTTCAATTAAGAGTGGCATTCTCAGCTCATGTTAGGGTAACCCCTTTTTTTTTTTTCCTTTGTCAGGCTAGGGTCACAAAGCAGGTCTACCCAGTACACTCCTTTTAATAGTAGCTGCAAGTTTTTCTCATCATCTAAACTCCAATCAACACGTGGACCAGTCTCTTTTTATTGGGTAACCGATACTAAATTGATACTAAATTGACACGTGTTCCATCTCACCTAAAATTCTAAACTTATAATTGAATTGTTTACATATTATATGCTCAATAGTTAACACAAGTTTTGCTACAAAAGACCCAATTCATTCCATTCCTACAGGTTACTATTCCAGCATACCAAAATGGAGTCTTTAAGCCTACCCAGAAAATGTTGATGCCAACCCAGTGGTTTCCAGTCAATTTTACCCCCAAAAAAAACTTCCATAGCTATTTAAATCTTGATTAGAGTAAGAAACACTGACAAAAGATAGATAAGCAAAAGCAATTCAAGCTGAACTTACCTCTCCCCAGACAGTCATTCTGAGTCCCAAGGCGGCAGACAATCGCAGTTTGCTGTTGTTCGCAGCAGATTTATGCGAACAGCACAAGCTGCTGTCGTTCGCAGCAAAAATATTTGCTGCAACCAGCAGCAAGTTGCTACAGCAAATTTTTTAATTTATAATTTTTAAATTTTATTTAATTAATATGTTTATAATTTTATATAATTGTATGTTTATTAATTATTAATAAGTGTATTTTATTTAAGGTTTCAATTTTAGAGTTTATGACTGATTTTTTTTGGTTTTATTTTGTTCTAACGTCAAGCATTTAACAGTTTAGATTTAAATTTTAGCTTTTTTATTGTTTTTTTAAAAAAATTTATCCAAATTTGCATATTTAGTTGTTAAATATTGTATATTTAAGTGTTCAAGGTTTGCAAAGTCAAATTGACGATAATAATGAAAATGTGTTACTGTATTTTTTTAAAAAGAAATTTGACGATATACATTAGGCATATATGACACTGATATTAAAGGTTACAACAAAATAAAATAAAAAAGTGGGAGGGTAGAGGAAAAGGATGGATGATAGATTGATAGTGTATGTAGTAGAGGAATGGGCAAATAAAAGGGAAGAGTACAGAAATGGAATTTTGGGAAAGGACAAAGGTGGTAAAGTCAGTAAGAGCTGCATGCCTACACACTGCTAAATATGTTTTCACTGACTTAAATTAGCATCTCATTTTTCTGTAAGAAATTGGCGGAAGGACGAAGGAGAGGTCAAATCATTAAAAGTAAGCATTTAGTTCTGTGCTACATTAAAAAAAAAAATTTATATTCAACACAGTTAATAAAAACGTATTAAATTATAATGATGATGATGATGTAGTTGTTGTGTGGTAGATCTGATTTACAAATTTAAACTTTGTGGAATAAGATATGCAAGAAGTGTTGCTCATATCAAATTTTGTATAACTTGATATGTTGTGTGCATGTGTGTAATCTCATTCTGAATAAATCATAGAATAACTAATTTAGTGCAAATATTATTAATTGTTGATGTTATAATAAGCAACTTTTGGTTATATATTGAAGGAAAAAGTGTCAAATAGGCCACTGAACTTATCGCTTTTGTGCAATTGGGCCATTAAACTTAAACAGTGTGCAATTCAACCATCAAACAAGCAAAATTTGTGCAATTGGACCATTTTTACAAAAAATTTTAATTCAATTTGAGTTAAAAACATTTCAATATTGACTCTCAACTAGTATGGTAGAAGAAAATGCCACTCTTAATACATATATGCTAGTAATATAATTGGATTTTACCAGAAAAATTTTGTAAAAATGATCCAATTGCACAAATTTTGCTTGTTTGATGGTTGAATTGCACACTTTTTAAGTTCAATGGCCCAATTGCACAAAAGCGATAAGTTCAGTGGCCTATTTGACACTTTTTCCTATATTTAATTGGAGTTTTGTAGGGGAGAGATATGTAAGGTCATGTCCAACATCATAACATTGAAACATAACATCATAGTAAGCGTTTAATCTTGATAAGTTTCGAAAGTGTACTAGTCACCAAATTAAAAGTTCATTATTTAAACGAAGTAATTCCTATGGTTTTTACTTAAAAAAAAAATAGACTGGAGAGATATAATAACTTCAAGCTAAATGTTAGGATCAAGTATTTACCAGTATGCCAAAAGTTATAGCTAGTAGTGAAGGTATTGGGCAGAGATCAGACTTGGAGAGACAAGTCCAACATCTTAGCATCGAAACATTGAAATGATTGCAACTCAAGTATAAGGAAATCAAGTTGTATCTTTGTTATTAGTTATAACTTTTGGTATAGTGCTAAACAGACTTGATCCTAAGAACATTTGAGGCTGATAGGGGTTGTGAGGGGATTGTTTAGCAGAGGCTTGGAAGGTCACTATAACTTTTGGCTAGTAGTATGCGTTTTATTCTGACAAAATAAATAACTCTATTTTCTTATACTCAACATTTAAATGGCATAATTTTGGGCTGCCCTCTCTATACCTCCGTCTAACCCTAACTAAGAAAATTTTCTTTGAAATAAGACATTATTATTATTATTATTATTATTATTATTATTATTATTATTATTATTATTATTATTATTATTATTGTATATTAGAAAATTCTTATGTTTTTTATTTTTTTTAATTAAAAAAAAAACAAAAAGTTTGTCCTCCACTCATATATAATTAGAGGAGACTCGACAAATTTAAAAATATAAAAATAATTAGAGGAGAAGATTGCAGCTTAATCAACCTCCTAAGTCCTAACCCTAGCATACAACATATATTTAATATATTCAGTTAGAATTTTTTGCAATGTCTTCCTGGCCTGCTGTTTTATATGATTACTATATTATCTTTTTACTGTTTAATCCTTGACTAGGTAAAAATATAATAAAACGCTGTAGAAAGAATCAACAATATAATGTTTCTTTCTTAAAATTACTTTCAAATAGTCACTCCGTTACATGTATACCATTATTGTGTTAGACTTTTATTTTTAATATTTCATTGCTTTTTTTTTTTTTTAAATCTCTTTATATGATTAACTTGTGATCGGATTGATTGATTTTCAATTAGAAAATAAATATAAATGTAATGCCACATTATGAAATGGAGGGAATTGAAACATGCTATTTTTAACTCCTCATACTTACTCTTAGCTTTCGCTCCCTAAAAATTTTGTTATGTTTATTAAATAGGTGTAATATGTAATTATTGTACATGAAAGTCAGAAGGTCTCAAGTCTGATTCTTTCTAATACCCTTTTGGTCAAGCCCATCACACGTAGTTTTCTTAATGCAATTTACATCTATATCTCATGTGTGATTTGCGAGCTATTATACAAGAGAGTCACCACTTTGTTAGTCAAGCCCATTGCATAGTATTTTCTTAGTATGGTTTATCTCTTTTGTGTGATTTGCAGCCTTAACTTGCATGCTATTAAAGAAGAGAAAGTGAATCTTGTCTACTATTACTCAATTTAGAAGATGAAATTAAATAACATTTTTCTTGTAGAGAAATCCAAGTTTAAGTACATTATTCATTTTCTTTAAAAATCTATTATCATAGACAAAAGTAGAGGTCATAAATCATAATGCTGCATGTTTTGTAAGTTCTGTTTTACCCTCTATACTTCTAGCAAAATTTATAATACAACTTTGCAAAATATATGATTTTATAACTCAAACATTCGCTTACATAAATGGAAAAATCAATTACCATTTGGGGTCTTCCGAGCATTATGATTTTGCTAAATTTAGTTTGAACTTTCAAATTGACCACCCATGATTCTTCGAGTTTTAAATTGTTACCATCTGTGGTTCAAGTTAACCATTCATGGTCCTTCAACTATCAAATTTTAACAAGCCGTAGTCCTTCTAGGAGGATTAGGGTTGGTTAAATTTTAAAAGTTGAAGAACCATGAATGGTTACTTGAATGACATGCAGATGGTAACAATTTGAAAGTCGAAGGACCACAATATCAATTTGAAAGTTTAGGATTAAACGTGACTTATTCAATATATTCGGAGGACCCCATATGACATTAACTCTAAATTGAAAATAAATAAAAGAGAACAATACATTTGCACAATAGATGAATAATATTAAAAAAAAAAACATAATAATATTAAAAAAAAAAAAAAAACATGTGTATAAATATTTTGGAACCCTTAGGAGGCGGAGAAGGAAGCGGAGGTCTCTATTAAGGTAACGTTTTGGTCATTTGATAGGAGTGCATCAAATTGACCTGTGGACACAGGACTACAGCTTTGAGCAGAAAGCTTTTTAGGGTTTTTGATGTATCTGTGTACCTTTTTATATTTATATTTATATTTATATTTATATTTATTGTTTAAATTAATTGAATAATGAATAATATATTTTTTATACATGATTGTGTGTGTAGTAGTAGGAGTAATAAGTATGAAAAGAACAGATGAATGGAGGAAAGCTTTAAAAGAGGGCATGGAAACGTCCCTCTCCAGCTCCTCTCCCCCACATCTGCCGCCTGCTACTCCTGCCCTCTCATACATACATCGGGAATGCCCACCACACATGCCCTTTTCCTTCTTAATTAATTTATATATATGCATCATTGCATCTACACTATATCTTCTTATCTATCTGTATATGGGGATATGTATATACATACATACATATACATAGAAACATACTTGAAAATATGCATGCATGAATCTTTTAAGGGAAAAATGCACTTTTGTTTCTTCAATTATCTGTTACTTTGTTGCTTTGATGTTTTTATTTACTTGTTTACTTTGTTGCTTTAATTCATTACTTTATTTTCTCTTGAATCTATACTTGTTTTCATTATGATTATGTATGAATAGTCTCCTTAGGAAAGAGATCGATAGGGATGAAGATTAGGTTCATGTGAATGTGGCTTTGAATTGGTTGAATAGGAGTGATGAGACTTGAATTGATGATGTTAATTAACGTGATTGGATTTTAATTGATGTGATTAACTAATCTAGACCTGAGTTGTTAATTAACCATACTTCACCTTTGAGAAAAGGAGAGTATGGGATGTCAACAACAAGATGTTTGATGAAATGTCTCTTAAAGACTTAGACACTCATGAGTCGATCATGAGAATGTCCTTGTTTCCTAACTATTCCTAAGAGTATGGAATGACATTGAGAAAGGTTTCCTCCCGTTTAATGACATCTGTTGTCATGTCGATTGACTCTCATTTTTGTTCTCAATTTGGTCACGTTACCTTAGCCTAGTCTAAATTCCTTCTCCTCCGCCTAGTCTAGAAGTGTTTCTTGTATTAGTCTATTGCTTATCTTGCCCAAAATGATCTTTACTAGGGTTAGATTTTTATAAGAATTAAAGATTTAATTTAGTACTTTGTGATTGAGAGAACAAAAACTTACATATATCGCCAATATTAACGAGAACGACAATTACTCACATTCACCCAAATACTCTTCATCAAATGGCACCATTACTGAGGATTGATAGCGGTGTTTTGCTTTTGTTTGCACTCTCACACTACAAGAAAAATGCACATAGACAACACTAAAAAGACAACAGTTTTTGACAAAAGTGTTGTCTTTTGTGTAAAAGACAATAATTTTGGACAAAATCGTTGTCTTTGACGCAACAATTTTATCAAAGACAACGGTTTTTACCGAACCGTTGTCTTTAGTGTGTTGTCTTTGTGCGTTTTGTCAAAACACTACAAGAAATGATAACGGTTTTTAAAAACCATTGTCTATGTGCATTTTTTTTAAAATAAAAGATAACCGTTTTATGTAACCATTGATGTTAGTGTGTTGTCTTTAAGTGCACTTGAATACACAATAACACTACAAAGACAACGGTTTTTTAAAACCGTTGTCTTTGGCTTCTTCTTTTTTTTTTTTTTTTTAAAAAGACAACGGTTTCATTAAACCGTGGTCGTTTGTGTGTTGTCTTTAAGTGCACTTGAATACACAACACTACAAAGACAACAATTTTTTAAAACAGTTGTTTTTGCACGTATATTTTTTAAAAAAAGATAACAATTTTATTTAACCGTTGTCTTTTGTATGTTATCTTCTAGCACATTTGAATTGAGAACACTTCAAAGACAACGGTTTATTTAACCGTTGTCTTTGTGTACCCATTTTTTTTTTTATTTAGACAACAATTTTATTTAACCGTTGCCGTTGGTGTGTTGTCTTTAAGTGCACTTGAATACATAATACTACAAAGACAACGATTTTTTAAAACCGTTGGCTTTGCACGTTTATTTATTTTTTATAAAAGACAACAGTTTTATTTAACCGTTGTCCTTGTTTGTTGTCTTTAAGCACACTTGAATAGATAACACTTTAAAGACAACGGTTTATTAAAATCGTTATCTTTGTGCACCCATTTTTTATTTAGACAAACGATTTTATTTAACCATTATCGTTGGTATGTTGTCTTTAAGTACACTTGAATACACAACACTACAAAGACAACGGTTTTTTAAAGCCGTTGTCTATGTGCATTTTGTTTTTATAAAAGACAACAGTTTTATTTAACAGTTGTTGTTTAAAATGAATAAAAGTTGTTACCAACAAAAATTGAACCCAGGACCTTTCTTAAATAAACAACATACACCCTTATCCACCAAGCTACTATATAAATTAGTTTTTTAGGCACTGCTTAATATATTTATCCCCACCTTTGCAGGTAAACTGTTAGAAACATTGGTGCAAAATATAAGAAGAGGAGAATCAAACCCACAACCTCTCACATAACACGCGCAAACTATACCACTAAGCCACTCAACATAAGGGGACTTTCTTCTAACATAGCCTTATCCATTTTTCTTTCAATTCTTTACTTTTGCAATTGTGACTTCTATTCCCTAACTTGGTTTCTTTTTCTTGTCTTGCGTGCAACTTAGGAGCAAAGGAAATCAAAGACTTGTTTCACATGATTACAACCGATTGATGAGGAAAAAAATGACTACCAAGGAGACATCATCCTAAGTAATGGGATCCGCTTTTATGCCACCGACCAAGGACATCGAAAAACCAAACATCACGATTGGTGTCTTTAGACCATCAAACACCAACTTCCAACCAAATGATCAACAACCACCACACATCTCACCACGTGGAACACCTATTCACCATTACACCCCACCATATGAACCACCACCTTAACAACTATCTCAAAACACACCACATCAATATCAACCACCACATGTAATTTATCAACCTCCAAACTATCTACAAAGAAACCAACCAACAAATTTTTAAGCTCCACCAGCTTTCCACCATGAATAAGAGGAGAACATGGCAGTTAGGCCCAATTACAAACTAGATGCAATATTGTCATCAAGGGCATGGTGGCCACCACTACTATGAAAAGCAACCACCGAGGGGAAGGATGACCACGAATTACATTACTCCAACATATGATGTCTACAATAGCATTCAACCCTCGGAGATTGAGGTAAATAATTTTGACATGAAGCCAATGATAATCAACTACAATCATCCAATCAATTTCGTGGATTACCGGTCGAGGAACCCATGGCTCATCTAGCACGCATTGTGCATTTTTGTGATATTTTCAAAACCAATGGTGTGTCGGAGCATGTTAGAAAACTTAGATTGTTCCCATTATCATTATACGGAGAAGCTTTCAAGTGGCTTGATTCATTCCTCCACCATCATTTTCATACTTATGATCAATTAAAGCAAAAATGTCTTCAAGAGTACTTCCCCCCCTCACTAGAGCTATCA
>CM008341.1:9614299-9631064 GCA_002525835.2 Ipomoea batatas | reverse complement strand
ATAATAAACCTGCGTGTATGCATGTGACAAAATCCATGAATTTACTGTCTTCTATGTGATCTGTTCATAACTACTTTCTCAACCTATTGATGAAGCACAAAAAGTAGTCAATATCGTTACACCAAAATTAGGCTATAATCACCGTACCTTTTGTCAAAGTTGATGGGAATATCAGCTTCATCACCGGTCTTGAATACTTTCGTGAAGGAAACCTCAGCTTGATTCTCAGCTTGCGATATCACCGTGAAATTTGTTGCTAGAATCCTTCAGGATATATAATTAAGGTTACAATAACTTATATGTTATATTGTAAGGTGGTTCTAGACATTTAATTAAGTTGATGATTGAACTCACTTAAAAGATGAACTGGCTTTCACGTTCGGTCTGTTCCAATCGATGTCCCAATATCTATGCATTCAACAAAATAAAGGTTTTCGAAAATCTTAAAACTGGATGTTCATTTTAGAAAAAAGAGATGTTCATTTCTAGTAGAGTGTTATATATATATATATATATGGTTAATCGTTTTCTTACCCCCTGTCTGTAATTTTATTAGTAGTTGACAATAAATTTTCAATTCCTTGGTATTTAATCCCTATAATAGAACCGGTTGATTTGCTAAAGTTGACACTGACTATGCCATTGTCCATCCCCACCTGAAAAATTAATCAATGAATATAATCAATATAAATATAATATTCCCTAAATAAAATATTAGAAATGTGGGCATGAGATTTACATATTCTTCCGTGACTTCCACTTTCACAGGCTTACACGCCCTGCGGCAGTTCATAGGTGATAAATCATACGGTTAATTTGTAAATATATAAAAATATTTAAATAAGTCTGAACTCGAAATGAAACATGCAATTATCTCGAAAAATATTAATACCAGTTCAATATAAAAAAAAAAAATTATAAGTCTAAGCTGATAGTTTGAATACAGTACATACCCGGGTGCTCCAGAAGGACCTTGAGGGGCTCCAGAAGGACCCTGAGGGGCTCCAGCAGGCCCTTGAGGGGCTGCAGAAGGGCCTTGAGGTGCTGCAGAAGGGCCTTGAGGGGCTGTTGAAGGGCCTTTAGGTGTTGCAGGAGGGCCTTGAGGGGCTGCCGCAGAAGAATAATCAAGTAGAAGTAAGAGGTGGAAGGCTATTACAAACCACCCTGCAACTGTACGGCTTTGCTTCACTGACACCATCTTTGCTGGAGATTTCTTTCCTGCTGGGATATATATATTTTAATAAGTGTGAGAAATATTATTATTGCAAACAAAAGGTATTTTTCTCTTTTATAAGAGCAATTTGCTTATGACATGCATTGCATGATTGTATTATATTTGTTGATGAATCATTTGGTTTAAATAGGATTTGATTATGGTGTTAGTTGCGGTGGAAAATGTTGTCGTTCGTTACACTAACGTTAAGTGCGGGGAGGAGAGGAGAGGAGACTGCGATGATCTGGTCTTGCGGCATCTAACGTCCTCAGATCCGAAGGATTCTCTTGTTTCTTGCCCAGTCGTTCACCGGAAATATAGGCCGGCCACCTCTTTTGATAACCAAGGTTTATATGCCAGTTGAATTTTTTATGTTTAATTTTTTTTTTCTGTAGTCATTTAAAAAAAAAAAACAACTAAACAAATACTCCGTAATATTGTTGGGCCAAAGCATTTCAAAAAAAAAATAAAAATGAAATACTTTTTAATACGATTTATTTTTAGTACAACTCTTTTGCTTTAGTAATATATACTATCTCTTTTCAGTGGAGGAGTTGTGTTATTTTCAGTGTGATCTATTAACATCACTAATATTTTTTCTTTCTTTTATATATTTTTTGAGATCTATATTTTAAAATTGGCCTGGTACCACCAAAATATATAGAATTTGATTTATATTAAGCAACTAAAAATAACATTTACTCATAAAATAAGATAAAATACACACAACACAATTGGATTATATATATGTTGGGGAGGATTCAAGTGAGAACACCTCCCCTTAAAAAATGTGGTCTCGGAGGTTGTCCCGAGAATCATTATCTACATTTGTCTTCCAGTATAAAACAATTTAGCTCGAGAAACCCATCCCGAGCTCTAAGGTCGGGATCGAGCCTAGCTAAGGTTCGTCATACAAAAGTTCATATACTAAATTATGGGTTCGTATCCCAGCTCAGCTCAGGTTGGACCCATATAATGGCGAATGTGTTCAGGAATTGCTCCTTGTGAAGTACAGGGTATATGCCGAGTAGGTATACAATCACGTGTCTAAGGAATATTTCTCATCATTAACCACTGAGGAGAAAAAATACGAGGGTAATTTTGTTGATCATGTATGTTTTGGGGGTTCATTAGATGTCGGTGCTTTGTGGTGCATTACGTGATGGTCTGTGGTGTACCACCAAGTAGCTGAAAATCAATCGAAAGAAAAAAATGTCGTGGCAATTAAGTAATTTTGTGCACCATGTATATTTCGGTGGTGCACTAGGTACTGATGTGTGGTGCATTTTTGAGTGCTATGTGGTGCACCACCAAAAAGAGAAAAACGTTGTGGGTTCAGTAGACACGTTGAGTAGTACCGTTGGACCAACAGATCTATTGAATCCGCTAACGGGTCTATTGAACACATCAACAGGTTTGACACCTTCGTTGAGTGGTGCACTACAGATCAAGTGCACCACACACTAGAAACCGCAAAAATATACATGATGTAGGAAATTACGAATCGTTACCACATATTTTCTCTTCTTCATTGATTTTCATCTCTTTAATTAATCTCAGTTCATCATACGATTTTAATATGTCCGCATGATTGCATGCATGGGAGAGCAGTGCCACACCAGAGCATGGACACTATACATGCACACACACAAACTATTTAATTACTTATTTGCTTTATATCCTTTCTTATTTACTACCAAATAAAAAAAAAACTTTTTACTTAAATTCATTACAATTATGAAGTGAAGTATTTGATTCCGGTGCTTAAATTAAACTCACCTTTCCTGTGATTGACTATTTTTATGCATTTAATTTTTATAGGCAGAATTTGCATTTGCTGTTGAGTTTTAGTTATAAAAAGAATAATAAATATAATAAAATTGGCGCATATTAAATAGAATGACGTAAAACTATATGGAGTTGTTCAGGAATAATCTAACAACTCCATAACGTGTACCTTATGGATCTGCAGAATTTCAACATTTCAGGTTTAGAAAAAAAAAATATAATTTTAAATTGATTCTGATTTCTGACTATACAAATTTTAAAATTTTAATATAGTGTTAATTAACATCAAAGTTCCTAATTTTGACCAACTAATAACGTCAACAGATATAGTATTTAATTTTCTGATCTTTACTTATATTTCATTGGAAAGTTACCAAATTCTTTCCTAAAGTAGGATTATTATGCACCTACCGAAACAGACCTTAGCATCCTGCACAAATTAGTGGGCGTTCAACAGTATTGCCTATTGGCTCAACCACCAGAACCATTTCCAAATTTCAAAAGCAAATTTTGACTAACTAATAAACTCGTAGCTTTCCTAAAATTTAATGTAAAGAAATTAATAATAATAATAATAATAATAATAATAATAATTACTTTTTCTTAGGTTGACAAGTTGACAACCTTCGACTAGGAAGAGTCAAATTAGAAACTAGCTGGCGCGTCGTCATCTTCTTGCTGGAAACATTAAAAAGTTCCATTGAAGTACAATAAGACTAAAAACATCCAAAAATTCTCCCAATTACATCACGACAATGTAGAAAGACAATAAATCTGATTTTGACTCTGTTACATTGCAGTGTATGTTCCGCACACTCCTTTCCATATGAGAGTACAATCGGGTGTCACTAGACCACAAGGTCTTGACACTTAATTATTTATTTGTTTGTTTGTTTATTGCATAAACTCTATTAATTCATATAAAGTCAACTAAATCACGAATAAGTAATGGAAAAATGGTTTTTTCTTTTAGATAACGTTATATTAAGAGTAAACATTATAAAATGATTTTTGAGAAAATAAAATTTATCTATAATTTTAATATCTTTTCCCTATAAAATATTTTACATGTGTTTAATTTGATTCTTTTTCCAAATTTCCAATTTTATTATTGTATTAACATTCCGTCGATCACCAAATCCATGGGGTGTATAGTAGATCGATGAGATAACGTGTGTCTCTTCTAGTTTAATTAGAGGTTTCGGATTACATGACTAGTCTTGATATGATACGTGGGATATATATGTCCTAGTGTAGTGTATGCATGTCTTTTAGAATACGTTTCACTATAGACTTTTTTGTTGGTAAATGTTGTCGATATTTTTCCTCTTCCAATAGGCCATCTAAAGGACAACGCTATCAACGGATTGTATTGAGGAAAATATTATTTTTTCCATAGGTACATATTGTTTTCGTTTTGTTTTTCTTAATTACCAACAGAAATATTTTGGTCCTAATTATTACCACATGCTAGCTTTTACATCAATATCTTTCGAGTCCTACTGACTCAAGTTACGATACCATCTGCCACTGAAACTCGAACCCACCCTCTTTCATTTGGGAGTGCAACCGAGTGCCACTAGACTGCAAGGTCATTGGCTTAACCATATATCTATTACTTCCTCGATATGATTAATTTTTAAAAATACTACTACTCGGTACTGAAATCATTACATAATTAATATTCATTATTTAATGCGATTAAAAAAACTATTTAATTTCATTTCTATTAATTTGTCAATAAATTCTGCATAATTATATTATGGAAAAAATATATTTTGTTGTACATTTCGTCTCTAGTAGCACATTTTTTTATTTATTTACGAGACAACCCCAGCCATTGTCCAAAGGTGCGTTTTGAGTGAAGTCTGCCTTATGACCTTAGTGGCAAACTTCACACAAGTTTATATAATGACAGTTAAAAAAAAAAAAGAATAGAATATATAATCTATGCAATAAAACAATGATAGTAACAGTTGAATTGGTGATGCACACTTGTCCAGAAGAAAAACTAGAAGTTAGGAAGGGACTTCTCAAAGCATTGCAATATTTTCCAATAAATTATAAGAAAAAAGGAGTCTGCAAACAAGAAAATTCTTCATTTTATGTTGTACATAAATGGAGGAATAGACCAGTATGATGAGTTGGAGTCTTTACTGGCGTGTAAGAACAGCTATCCAGCTGCCTGCGTTTATACCTTAATTCCTTCGAACTTCAACAGTACGTAAATATACCTAATTACCTACCTAATTAATTCAATAATGCAATTATAAGTCTTCATAGGAGAATGCATGTTTTGAATACATTTATAGTTAATCTTCTTTTAATTAATTTAATGTATGTATATATGTGCACAATTCAACCCATCGTTAGTTGTTGAACCTATATATATAAACCTCAACTAAACCACATATAGTTGCTATTATTTCTCCCTCTGTACAGTTTTCTCTTCCTCCTTGCTTTTTCTCTTCAGCCTCATCAAAGTATTCTTCTTTCTTCTTCTTCTTCTTCTTCTTCTTCTTCTTCATGTTTTTCATATCCCTGCATGCATATATATATTCCTATTACAGTAACTTTTGTGTTTATTTAACGTTGTATAGATGATGTCGAAGAGGCAAAGCCGTTCAGTTTTATGGTGGTTTGGAATAGCTTTTCAGCTTCTGGTGCTACTATATTATTGTTCTGTAATGGCTGCAGCAAGGTACATCATATCATGTTCATCACTTCATCATATAATATATAAATATAAATTTACAATCCAATAGACTTTTAGTTTAGATGGAACACACACTGCGCATACTTAATTTCGTATCAGAGTTAATCATTTGCAAGAGCTTACACACATATAATATATAAAATAAATGTGCATCTCATACAGAGAGACAAGATTGAATTCATAAGTCGGTTAGGGGCATATACGTCTTTATATTCATTAATGTTGACATGTGTAAGGAAGTGGGGAAAGTAATTGCAACTTGCCAGTAAATTAAAAACAAATATTCTCATCATTGGAGCCTAAATAGAAATAATAAAGGGGTCAAGATGGTAACTTCTTGGAATTGACAGTACCAAAAGTTTAAGACAGGTAAATGAAAATGATAGAATTATGAATATTGATATTTATTTTATTTTTTAATGACCATAAAATTCTTTTCATGTAAAATTGTAAATTGGTCGACCTCATCCTATATTAAATAATCACTTACTAAATCAATTTTTTTTAAAAAAAAAATTAACCATATATCGTTACATATCAAGGTGAATATTAGAAGGTGAAATCAGTAAGATCGAGAATGTAAGAACGCTCTAAAATTATTACTCCTTAAAATTGAATTTGACTAAAATTCCTTACACTATAGAGAAAGTTTGGTAATTTAATTTGACAAAAGTTACTTAAAATGAAAGATAGATATTAAAATATTTTACAGAACTTTACCAACCTCATAGAACTATGTTGTCAATCAAAATAATATATAAAACCTAAATGAGGGAGGTAGATTAGTTGAACGCCCAATGACAAAAACTTGCCGGTCTAGGTCCTCAACCATTGTCCATTATTATTATATATATATATATGGAACTAGCTTAGCCACCCCGCTATAGAAATCCATAATCTTCCTTGACCAACTCCAAAAAAATCATTAATTATTCTCTCTACACATTTCATTTTCAAGTCGACTCTCTCCTGCCGTGACCGTTGGTTTATGTTGTCCTAAGTCTTCTTCAATTTTATTAGCCCTTTTAGTAAGTAATATTGTGCAGAGAAGAAATAATTAGTTTGACAAAAAAAAATTGTGTCAATAAGCGATGTGTATTAAGCTCTATGTAACTAAACTTGTCACATTACAAATATAGTAAAGAATAATTTTAACATATAAATTAATTTATCTCTTTTGAATTTGCAGGTCAATATCTTTGCCATTGACATTGAAAATTACGAAAAAGCATGTAAATCTCTTGACAATATTTTTTTGAATTATATATAGCCATCCAATTACCCATTGTGTATTATCAAACTTTATGTAGATTATTTTCTTATTTATTTTATATTTGATTATATGGTTTATTTTAATTTTCCAGGTGGTGATGGACAATGGCCTAATCAAAGTCACCTTAAGCAATCCAACCGGTGCAATTGCGGGAATTCAATACAACGGAATTGATAATGTACTGGAGAGCGGTTTTAGAGAAACAAATAGGGGGTAATCAATAATATATCTTCACTATTTAACTTAATTATAAAATATCATAAAATATATATTTTTTAACTTTGATTAAAATTTGTGGTTTTCTTTAATGATGATGTATAGGTATTGGGACATCGTATGGAGCAAGCCAGATATGCCTAGTAGTCTGTTTAATATGTGAGATATTCAACCTAAACCCCTATTACTGTTTTAATGTATGGTCTTATATGTCACAATCTTAAATATTATTTGGTCATGTATCCATTTTAAATATTGTTAATTATTCAATTCAGGCTTCCAGCCACAAATTTCACAGTAATTGCGCAAGATGAAAGCCAAATCGAGGTTTCCTTCACAATAACATTCAACCCCGATGATGACACTAGTGTTCCCATGAACTTTGACAAAAGGTAGATTCAACTAACTTTGATGCACTATTCTTTAATTTATTAAATTTTATTACATGTACTTGTAAGATATAATACGAGATTTATGAATTTTGTTGCATACAGGTATGTAATGCTGCCGGGGCGTTCTGGTTTCTACTCATATGCAATATACGATCACCCACAAGGATGGCCTGACGTCAATATTGATGAAACAAGGCTTGCAATCAAGCTAAGTCAGAATATGTAAGTATTGAACATATAATATTTAAAATATAACTCTGTATAGCATTCTTAGCTCACTATCATTTTAAACTTTTAGTTAAAATGAAATGGTCATCATTTAATTGTAACAAATTTAGTTTAAATTTGCATCAATTATTAAGAGATTGTGAAAAGATATACATTATTCATTTAAACTTTTTTTTTTTTTTTTGGAACTTGAATTCATATTAGGTTCCACTATATGGCTATATCTGATGACATCCAAAGAGTGATGCCCAGTGCTAATGATCGATCATCAGGTCAGATTCTTGAGTACAAAGAAGCTGTGTTGTTAACTGACCCTACAAATCCTAAGCTCAAAGGGCAGGTAACAAATTTTACTTTGCCATTCAAGTAATTAAATATATAGTACTTGGTTAATGTTTTTTTAAACTTTATAATTAATTATGTTGTATAATATTCATTTAGGTAGACGACAAATACCAATACTCTTTAGAAAGTAAAGATATGGATGTACATGGATGGGTTTGCACTAAACCACACGTGGGGTTTTGGGTAATCACCGGAACTGATGAGTTCCGTTCTGGTGGACCTATAAAGCAAGACCTCACTTCACATGTTGGTCCGACCTCCTTATCGGTATGTACCTAGCTCCTATAGTCCGGGCTTGATATAATCTGCATTATTTTAAAAAAAAATCACAAGTTAAAATTAGCTATCTAATGACTCTTTTCATACAAACATACTATTTCAGACATTTTTCAGTGGTCATTATGCTGGGGATGATTTTGGGTTGAGGTTGAGAAATGGTGAGGCTTGGAAAAAGGTTTTTGGCCCTGTTTTTCTCTATCTCAACAGAGATTCAAGTGACAACCCTCGAGTCCTTTGGGAAGATGCTAAACAACAAGTAAAATATCTTTAACCAATATCTTACCTTAAAAATAATTATTTTTTAGTTTAATAATAAAATTGGTACTTATTATTATAAATAATTACTTATAAGAGACTGTTTTAATGTTTATAGATGTTAGCAGAAACTAAAAGCTGGCCGTACAGTTTTCCCAAGTCGAAAGATTACGTCGCTGGAAATCTACGTGGTATGATCACTGGTCAATTAATTATCCGTGATAGGTGAGATGATCTGTTAAATCTTCAATCAATTTTTTCTTATTCATAATTAGTTAAATTTTTTTACTATGTGGATTATTGAAAAGTTTATGGATTTATTGCCCTGATTTAGGTACATGAATAAAGAGGTTATGCCAGCAAAATCTGCACACATTGGGCTAGCCCCACCTGGAGAAGCTGGATCATGGCAACATGATGTCAAGGTTCACTTTTCTGAAACACATGAATCTAACATTTTCAGTTTTAGTATCAGATCAAACATTATTAATTAATTAATTTTGTTTTTCGACAACCCAAAAAAATGAAATTAAGTTGACACTATTATTGTTTCCAGGGCTATCAGTTTTGGACTCAAACAGACAAGGATGGGCACTTCGAGATCAATGCTATTAGGCCTGGAAACTACAGCTTATACGCATGGATCCCTGGAATTCTTGGAGATTACAAATACAACGTTGACCTTAACATCAAACCAGGTACACCTTATATTTTTCTCCAAAGTTTCATGGTTTATATATTCAAGATTTGATTATAATCATTGAAATTAATGGATACAGGAGATAATATTAATGTTGGTGATCTTGTTTATAATCCACCAAGAAACGGTCCAACATTATGGGAAATCGGCATTCCTGATAAGAAGGCCGCGGAGTTCTTCATCCCTGAGCCCGCCCCTGATCTAATGAACTATGCATTCAACAATCAAACACAAAAGTAAGATTTTATTGACAATATTTTAATTTTAATTTATTCTTCAATACATCAAGAATTGATACTTAATATATGACTCGTTACTCAGCTTTAGACAATATGGACTATGGGATCGTTACACAGATTTATACCCCGATAAAGATTTAGTTTACAAGGTTGGCAAAAGTGATTATACAAAAGATTGGTTTTTTGCTCATGTGAACAGGTAATTAACATCTGGCTAAATCCCATTTTTCTTTAAGTGCAATTTTTTTTCTACTGTTATGAAATGTTTTGCCTTCACATTGTAGGAGAGTTGGGAAGAAAACATACGTACCAACAACATGGAGAATTTCATTTCCACTTGAAAACGTTAACCGGACAGGAACGTATACATTACGAATAGCGTTGGCTTCTTCCAGCTATGCCACCATTCAAGTACATTCCTCTTTTATTTTCTTTTTAATTTTTTACTATACGATAACCATTTATAAAAACTCCGTTTATAATTATGTAACGTTGTGGTGCATTCTTTTAGGTTTGGATAAATAGTGAAAATAGTGTACAACCGAGGTTTACAATAAATGGACTTGGAAGGGATAATGCAATAGCAAGGCATGGAATTCATGGGCTATATTCAGAGCACAGCTTTGATATTCCGGGATTCCAATTAGTGAAAGGAGAAAACACAATATATTTAAGGCAGCCAAGAGGTGGAAATCCCTTCTTTGGGGTTATGTATGACTACATTCGTTTAGAAGGCCCAAATAATTGACTTGGAAAATATATTGTATATATACATTTTTTTTGTATATCTATATATATAATTGACTTGGAATGTAGAAAATATATTGTTTTGTATGTAGTTTCCAAAGGCCATAATATGTTGAAATTAAAAAATTATATATTCTATTACTTTTTATTCTATACAAACAATTGTTATACCATGGACTAGCATTTGTGAACCTTGATACAAAAATTATGTACCTACAGACACTATAACTTGATAATGACTGACACATAATATGATAGTTACAGGTACAGAAATTGTCAACTGCAGGTACATATATAATGTGTCAACTACATATGCAGAATCTGAAAGTTATTTTTGGATCAGGATCTACAATAAAAGATAGATCATGGTTCATAGTATAATTTGCTCTATACGAATGAGTGGGCCATAAATTTTATTCCTCCAGTAAAATTTGGACATATGGCCATATTCCCTTTAGAATACACTTATCATTTTCTCTTTCTTTACAAGAATTAAATAAGTAATGCCAAAAAAGGGGTGAATTCACCAAGAAAATAAAAGAAGAAACAAAGAAATAGAGAGAGAAAAAAGAGAGGGAAGAGAAGTAGATTTAAATGCAGCATCAGAAGGATCCCTATACTGATCAGGACCTTCTAACCTAATATAGTCATACATGACACCTCTCCAAGGGCTGGTGGCTCCTGCCTGTGTCAGAAATATGATGTTCCTCCCTTGAACTAGCCATGTTCCTGCTATTCTAACACTGAACAGCCAATACAACCCATGAATCCCATGTCTTGCTATCGCGTTGTCGCTGCCTATAGTCCCCGTTGTAAAATGCGGGGGTTGCGCTTCTCCGTCATTGAAACGCACCTTTCGAGTAATCGAAAACAACATTAAGATAAGACTGCGCATAATATACTGTCATATTTTCGAGAGGCAAATTCAGGTCTCCGCATGCCCAACAATCTGCCTAGCCACCTGGTGCTGGACTTGGCCCTTCATCGGCCTCCGCCCAACAGGATAGTAAAAATATGTAAGAAATGGTAACAAAAAAGGGAAATGTCATGTGAGTCTCTTACTTGTAGTTCTGCTTCTTGAGCTGATGCCAGTGCCAATTGGAGTGTGTAATATGAAGCTCTGTTCACACTTTCAAGGTCAAACACAATACTCCAAGTGGTTGCTCCATATGTACCATTTTCAAAGTTCCTGAAATGAGTCAACAAGTTTTTTAGGCATTTCATTTATGAAAAAAAAAAAAAAAACAAGTTTCATTATCTGTAATTCAAGAAGCCTCTATCTAAGGCTGAAAAAGGCTAAACCATTAACCATACCTGGTAACATGAGCATAAAACCAGTCTCTAGCGTAATCACTCGTTCCAACAGTGTACACAAGATCTCTGAGAGGATACAGATCTGTATAGCGTTTCCACAGGCCATATTCTCTAAACCTTCAAGTAAAAATTATGAGTGAAACACTATATATGTAGAGGTGATTAGTCTTAGGCAATGCACATCAAAATAAGGAACTGACAATTTGATGGTATAACAATTTCTATAGGATTAATGCCCTATAATTCTTAAATACAAGAAGAATTTTAATCAAGTTTGAGCGCTCACTTATTTGGCCCTTCATCTTCAAAATCATGAACTCTGAACATGGGGCTAGGAGTCGGGACATAAAATTCAGCAGCTGTACGGTCTGCAACACCTATTTCCCAAAGAGTAGCTCCGTTTCTTGGAGGCTTATAGACTAAATCCCCCAGTTCTACATCGGAACCTGAATCAAGTGAACAAAACAGTAACTTAGAGAATCGCTTTTACTGTTTTACATACCAAAGAAAATTAAGAAACTGAAATCGTGGTAAAACTAAGGACCTGGTATAACACTGATGTCTGTTACATATTTGTAGTCTCCAATCCTTCCTGGGGCTGTCGCATACAGATTATAAGTGCCTGCTCTTACTCTGATAAAGAAGTTCCCATCATTATCTGCTTGGGTCCAGAATTGGTACCCCTGTAAAAAGAAAGAAGTAAAATAATTACTATAACATATGTTGTCCTTACATAATATTTAATCGTCTCTGTAAAACAGAAAAATCCTACCTTGTTTTCTCGTTGCCATGATCCAGGAGCACCTGGCATCGCCAACCCCACATGGGCATATGATGCTGGAACAGATCGTTCGTCAACGAACCTAAAGAGACACGATGAGAGCAATGTCTTTTTTTTTTTTTTCTCTTCATGTTGGTTCAATTACCGGGACAAATATGTAATCAATCTAGAGATAGAAAATTACCAGTCATGAACAAATAATCTACCCCTAACAATTCCTCTTTGATCTGATTTCATGTAGTCTATTGAATGCACAAAATCATACGGCCAGCTTGCAACTTCTTGATTCATCTGTACGTTGCAGACAGATGAATCAAGTAGTACTTCCTAAGAAAACGATTCAGTTGTATCAAAACGAAACATAGAAAGAACCGTTATTAAGTACCTTGTTCTTTGCGTCATTCCAGAGCACAGAAGGATCGTTCTCAGCAGCAGTATCGGTGTTGAGATACACAAACACGGGACCTAAAACCTTTGTCCACGGCTCTCCATCTTGAAATATGACATCTAGATCCTCCCCGGCATAATGCCTACTAACAAATGTCTGCAGTTCAGTTAAATACAAGCGTGGAAAAGGATTATACAAATTCAATAGCAATGTCTACGTTATCTTATTATCATTGTTGTAAGAGAAACGTATATATATAGTATATACTTACAGAAAGCATGGTAGGACCAACATGGGATGTTAGCTCTTGCTTGAAAGGTCCACCGGTGCGAAACTCACTGCTGGGAGTGATCATCCAAATTCCTACAGGGGGATCAGTGCATACCCATCCATGAACCTTATTGTCTTTGTTCTCACTAGAGTAGAAGTACTTATCATCCACCTGCAAGCATACAACAGAACCATAGAAAAATCAATCACATGATTCTTCAGTTCTTCAAATTGTTAAAATATAAAGATAACTAGCACAGTTATTAACAAAAGAGCTATTTTCATGAATGTAAGGAGTGGACGAACCTCTCCTTTGAGAGCTCGATTGCTCGGGCGTGTCAAGAGAACTGCTTCGGGGTAATCAAGTACCTGGCCACTAAGACGGTCCTCAGGCATTGGCATGAACCTCTGCCTATCATCCGAGACAGCCATGTAATGAAACCTGATTTAAGTGTACATTCATAGAAGATCAAACACTTTCTCAAGGATAATTTCATTCAGGCATTACCACAAACAGGAAGTGTGCAAGGTTTTAGAAATCTTACAAGTCTTGTCTAGGTTTAAATACAACCCTGCTTTCTTCCATACGCACCCCTGGAAATCCGTCTAAACGTTGAAATATAGCATACGTGTAGAACCCCGGGGTATCACGCAGCATTATAAATCTATAAATTCAACAACAACAGCAATGATACAATGCTAAAATGCAGAAATTTTTTTAAAAAAATCACAAAAAGTGTCCCAATCATTCATATTCATAAATTAGACTGTTAAAGTATACCTTTTGTCAATATTTACTGGAGCTACATTATTCTGAGAGGCATCCCATGTTCTTGTAAATGAAATCTCTACTTCACTTTCATCATTTGTTATGATCTCGAAACTCGTCCCTTGCAATCTGCAACACATTCATTATTAAACCTCGTTTTCGTTAACAAATTCATTAAGTAAGATGTATACTTACTTGTCCAATTCTCCATCGATTCCTGGGCCGTGCCAAATAGCATCCCAATACCTGCAGTCACTTACTTTCAATTCAAACCTTATCATTGGCAGATAATTATTAAGATATAGGTAAACTAATATCCACAGTCAAACTTTATTTACCCTCTATCATTTTCAGGGTTTTTTGTTTCCAGTAAATTGTTGATTCCTTGGTACGATATCCCTGTCACAAGACCATCTGGAACTGAGAGTGAAACACTGAGAATGCCATTATTCATCACTGCCTAAAAAAAGGGCAAAAGACAGCAATCATTAGATCACTGACATCCTAGGAATACACAAAATGTGGGTTTATTTGTAATTTTTTTATGTTTAAAAACTGAAAAATTAAAGTAAAGGACAATTATTTACTTGGTGTTCTTGTATGTCTAATTGGACCCCAGCTCCCTTTAGCGTTCTCCTGTTGTGTCAGAGCAAAAAGGACATTGCAGATTTGCAGAAAGCTCTATTTCTTGTAATCGTTTTGTAAAACATCATAAAAATTTTAACTAACCTCTGACACTCCGCCGCCGGGGACAAGATTAGCAGCACGATTATCATTTTCAGATGACACCAATCAAGAAACCTCTGTAGCAATCCACACCCCATATTTTCTGCAATCATCTTCAACTGTTCATCATCTTGTACAAAACTGAAACAACTTAAAGATTCCACTTTGAAGCGAAAAAATACAGATTAAACAACTCACCGGTTCACCGACATTATCCCTCAAAGTTAATATGGAGAATATAAAATCATCAATACCCTTTATTTTCGTTGGGAAATTAGAGCAGTAGATTCAATTATTTTCCAGGACAGATTGATTAATGGCTCCGCCATGTTCGTTAGTGTTGTATTTTAGTGATGACATGGGAATTGGAATTGTCGGTTGGGTGTCATTATCATCATAATCACTTCCCATTAATAGATTCGCTTTTTGACAATGGAAATTTATTGGGGCACTGTAACTAACTTGAGTTGGGAGCAGAAATCTGGGTTTATGTAGGGCCTAACAACAATAATATTAAGACTAAAAAAACGCCATTTTTTGTTCCAAGAATCTACCAAGTTAGACTTTTTGAATATCAAGAAACATAAAAGAATCATACCCGGCATGGACGGTTAAGTGCTTGGATTTTGGGTGAGTTGAATATGCTTGGATAAGTCGTTGTTGCTGAAGAACATCATCAAATGCAGAAGATCAAGAAAGGGTTGAAGAAGAGATGCGGTTTGGTATTTGAATAACAGAGAGGGGGAAGTGGGTTGAAGAAAGGCTTCCTTTCTTGTACTTTAAGCTTCGATGGTTACGGAAAGTAAATTCTTCGCAGAAAAAGAATTATTAACAAAAACAAACTTTTTTAGTTTTTTCTTCGCAGTTCTCAGAAAGGAATAAAGTTCAATTATTTACACATCTTTCCATGTGGATTCGCGCTTTGTGGTTTTCTTCGAAACCGCGTACATATATAAGTCTTCATCATCTACGCAGTGAGGGGCGGAGGTAAACGGGTGGGTATGGGTCAAATTATACCATGCATCATAGTTAACATAGTAAAGTGAATTGATAATAAATGTTCGTTGAAGATTTCTTTTTTAATTTAGGTAATCTTTTTAAAATTACTCAAATACTCCGTATCTTTAACACTTGTTATAAAATTTAAACAATGGTTGTCAATTTAATGCATTATTTTTTTTCCTTTTATGTTAATGGCTTCTAATGAAAAAAAAAAATCTCTGTAATTACATTTAGGTAACCCTCAGAATTTTAGTAATCATACTTTACAACCAATTTTAGTAAAGTTCTAAACCAATTAAACCGGTTGAAACCAGAAAAAAATAACAAAAAAAAAATATGAAGAGACAAAAATATCTTTACTAAAAATATAAAAAGTCATGATAAAGACTCTTGTCTTCATCTCTTCATCATCAACAGGAAAAAATGGACACCATATATCTTCTTCAGACGACTCTTGTCTTCATCTCCTTCAACTCAATCTCAAAGTGCCCTTCGTCAATAGCGATACCGAGTACGTGATGACTTACGGGTGGGAGAATCATTTTGCAACGCAGTTAGAAAGCTCATGATGTCGCCACATGGTTGGCTTTGGTTTGACTGCTATTGTTTTAGTCCATTGTTCTGTGAATCATCATCTATTATAACTGTAGAGCCAACAAAAAAAAAAAGACTTTTTTTTTTGTCATTGAAAAATACCCTTTTCTAAAATATGGTTTCATAAAATTTAAAAAAAAAAAAAAAAAAAAAGTCATCAAAAGTGTCCAAAATATGATAGTCCTAGGTGTTAAAGGGAAAAAAATAATTGTCTAAGACTAAATTTGAAAATGATACCAAACTCATTGGAAAATATTGAAGAGTCGAAAATACCGAAAAATTCTTCAGAAGGAATCGAATCGTAGTTCTCCTAAAATTCTTCTCCACAAAGAAAATTCACTTGCCATTTGAGCTATCCCATTGGATATATTCATTTGTATCCTTAAAAATCTTTTCATCACACTCACACCACTAAATTTGGACTATAATTGGGAAAACTTTAGGGATAACGTGAACATGTAATTTTCACTTTTGGAACTATATATAGGAACTAATCATGGGGGGAAAAGTGGAAAACCGAAAAAAATTCA
>CM008341.1:9469284-9481355 GCA_002525835.2 Ipomoea batatas | reverse complement strand
AAATTTAAACTAATAAACCTGATAAGCTAATAAATTAACTTAAAATCAAGTGAATTAGTTCGATTAACATCTCTAATTATGTATAATTTGAGAGAGTGACAATTCTTGTATATATCACTTGATAGATCCGTTTTAGCTATATATGGAATGGATTGTGTATTTGTGTATGTGACTCCAGCCGACGGAAAACGACAAACAAAAAAAAAAAAAAGGTCTAGGGCTGAGAGACAGATGTCATGAGCACGTAATAAAATTAACATTAATAAGTTTACATTTATTTCAAAAAAAAAAAGTTTACATTAAAAAACACAAAATAACCAATTAAGGAAGCGGACAGGTGAAGCAGAGTAGCAGACCTGAACATGTTAAGGTAGTACAAATATTTGTTTAAGGAATTTTATAAGTTCTCTATCTTATCAAAAACAGAATTAAGTAATTGAGGAAACAGAGAGGCGAAGTAGATCAGAGCAGCAGACCTGAACATGTTAACGTGGTGTAACTTGTCGTTGATTCATTGAACACATTTGCAGTAAGTGCTCGTTCTATATTAAGGACGTACTAATAATGATGAAAATAAGAATTTTTTATCATTGATTAATTGTGTTTAAAAAGTACAAGAATATATGTATTTATAGGGATACAACTCATTTTTGAGTGCTACCCTATGCTTAGTGTTTGGAGAGTGCATGAACTGACAAAGTTACAAACTGCGAAGGAGAGATCCAAACGAGTGATGGTTAGATAGTGAAGTGCTTCAACAAGGCTGCAGTACTGTGTGGGGTTTTCATATGGTTGACTTGTAGTTGTTGCACTTAGCTTAGTGTTAATTGAAATTCGAATTGTGATTTGTTTGCAGTACGTATAGTATTCCATTCCCAACCTTTTGACTATTTCAATCATATAGCTTATTTGTGACATGATTATCGCATTTTTGTTGTTAACTGTCTCTATTCCCAAAAAGAAGCTCGGTGGTCCTAAATATCTTTATTTTGAAGACATCAACTAGTATATTTGTAATAAAAGTCAAGAGGCCATTGTCATTGCCCATTATTAGTATATCATCAACAAGTCGAGCATTGTAACGTTCAATTGATATATCAGTCTTCTCTTGACTCAAAACACCCACTTGCATTCTATCACATTCATATCCGGGTAAGGTAAAACCAATTTTCAAGTGTTGTTATGTACTAGGGCATTGAATTCTATGTCCACAACTACAACCATGGGATCTCTGGGCAGGTTACTTCAGTCTTGAGGCAGCAAGTAGTCCATGTTGAGCGACAAGAGCTGTAGGTGGCTGTGGAGAAGCTGACAGAGGAATGTCGTCAGTGTCGATGAACTTATTCACGGTGAAATAGTCATTTAGTTGATTAATTGACACGCTTTTTTTTTCTTTTTTTTTTTGTGGTCAATGCAGAGACCATTGCAAGGTACTTAGGGCGGATGCCTTTAAACATGTATAGATTCTGCTCATCTAAACCAATTGGTCAACCGACTTTTGCAAGTAATCCAATTAGGGCTTTGCTATGATACTCACTCGTAGTGGAATTCCGATCCCTTAGCACAAATACTGCAACTGACTAAGGAGACTCTGAAATCGTGCATGTGAGGAGGATCCAAATGCAACTTCAATGCTTATCCATTCCCAATTCTGCAACTCTCCATTTTATGATATTATTCCTCCGTCCAATTTTATTTTATTTAACTTAATCGAATACTTAATTAAAATTATTTATAGATGTGTAGATTTGATGATTTCTAATTTTAATATTTTATTAATTTGCTTCAAATAATATCTATTAAACTAGTAAGGTAAGTCTATGCGGGCATATTGATATTTCTCTCCTAGATCACTTTGCAGGTCCTTGAGCAACCTCTAATAAGGAATTCAACAATTACTAGTGACAAGTCTTGGAAGGTTCTAAATTTATGTAGTTTTTATTTTCTTTATCTATTATATTAAAAAATTATTTTTTTATAAAAAAATAAGTGAATAAATTATTATTATTATTATTATTATTATTATTATTATTATTATTATTATTATTATTATTATTATTATTATTATTATTATGCCAATGCAAGTAGGATCCAAATCAGCAAAATATTATAAGCTTTATCATTGGCAACGTAATGATGCATGCTTATTACTTGTAATAACAAATCAAAGTAACTTGATCGCATATTTTTTTTCAAGTTGAGTGGTGTTTTGAAATTTTTTGTAGTTTAATGGTCTAATTACGAAACTTTTCTGATCTAAATCGTTCAATGGTTTATTTAACTATTTTTTAAATTTTTTATTTATTGAGAAAATGGTTAAATAGATCATCAAATTTTACCTAAAATATTAATTAGGCCCCTAAACTTTTTAAAGTTGCAATTAAATCCATCAGCATCGTATTTTGGTGCAATGAAGCTAAAAAAAACTGGTTAATTAAACATGCCAGGTTACTAGAGTTCCGTTAACCTCCAATGACACTCTGACGCTATTTCTGACGACAAAACGACCAGTGCCAATCGCCATTGAAGCCAAGAAGGAAGGTGACCACTGGTCGCCACTCTTCGGAGATGGTGACCACTAGGTCCCCTTCTCGTTCTAATGGCGAACAGTGCCGATTCGCCAGTCGCCAATCATTTTGTCATCGGAAATAGCGTCCAATCACTAATTGATTTTTGAGCTTTATTGCACCAAAATGCAATGTTAATGGATTTAATTGTTACTTTAAAAAAGTTAGGCGACTAATTGACTTTTTAGGTAAAGTTTGAGGGTCTATTTGACTTTTTTTCTTTCTTTTTTTTTTTTAATGATGTAATTATACTAAGATCTATATGCGTAGTAATTTGGATAACAAACTTGAGAAGAAGTGACAATTATTTATGATATGATTAATTATTAGAGGATGCAAATTATATTGATGCTTGCTAGTTCAGTCAGTTTAGGAGGCATATTTATATATATTCATCATCATGTGTAAATCTAATGTTTATGAGTGCTAGATGGGCACACAAAGTAATAATAATTATAAAAAAAAAATTATTAAATGATGAGTGATGTGATGAAGAAGAATCTCAAGGACTCTATTATGACTCGAATATGTAGAGTCGAGTCCTAATAGACTCAACAGTTAATAGGTTGACAAACCTTGACCGAGCAGCCCATGGTTTTGAAGCTAATTTAAGACAAATTCGATGGCTATTGGCTAGCCACTAAGCTAGCCCTTAATTAGAATATTGAAATGATTATAATTATCTAATCGCACCATATTAATATAACCTTTTAATTTGTTGCCATTAGTTACTTACAAACTGTTTGGTTTTACGAGATTACTTAATAACATAAAATCATGTCAAAAAGTATCAAATTGATGACTACGATTGGAATTAAAGTTAATAATTAATATCACTTTTCATCTATCAGTTAGATAGTGTCATTTCTATTTTAAGTTCTTGACAATTACTTTACTCACTTTTAGTCGTTCAATAGTTATAAATCTACATAATAAGTAAATATGCTCATTATTTTTGTAATGCCTTCAATTGACAAAGAGTGAATTTTTGTGAAAGTAAATGTATTATTTGAGACATTTTAAGACTAAATTAAGTTACTTTATAAAAGTTGAGAAATTCAGATTGGTCAAATTTAATCACATTGTTAGATCAGGTGAGTTCGGACTTCCTAGTGAAATGTTTTACTTTGCCCTCGGTCAGATTTTGATAGACGTTAATTAGTTTTGATGACTCACATACGGTAACAGATAATTCTCTGAGGCGCTCTTGGTCTTTTTCCTTTTATTTAGATTATTAATTCCTCAGAGTGGATAAATAAAAGTTGCCAAATTGGAAATTAATGACCAAAAGTGAGGATACCAGACACCATGTTTGAAGAACCAAAAGCAGTATTATCTCAAATAGTATTGACTAATAAATTAAAATACAATTTAATGTACATATTATTATATTGGAATGAATAAAATATAGCAAGATTTAACGTATTATTAGTTAGTTACTCTTTATTAAAGTATTATAAAGCATCAACACACAAATTATTCCACTAATCTTAAATTATGAATTATGATGCACGATTACGCCTCCCTCTAATAATAATCCGGCCCCCTCGTACTCACTTGAAAACAAATTAAAACAGCCTGGCAGTTTCCTAGAACCTGGCAATTTTATATTCATTAAATACTTAACTTAGTATAGTTTTCCTTAAACCATTCACAAATATAATAAACAATATGATAAGGCCGCAATATAAATCCTGTGACATGATCATATGTTTCCAATCATTTTCATTCGATTGTCAAAACTCAAAACTCAGAAGACGAAGAGAGGGAGCCGTCAAATTAAAGCCTTCGATCGATCAATTCAAAGATGGAAGATTTGTATAATGCAATTCCATTTGATTATGAGTGGGATAATGATGCGTTACGGTTAAGTGCAGAAGAAGAAGAAATCATATCCGGCGTGAAATCGTCGCAAAAACCCGACGCTTCCAAGGGAATCGTCGCAAAAGAAGTAGCGGCGGCGGCGGCGGCGGAGGAGAAACAGTACGTGGGGGTACGAAAGCGCGCGTGGGGGAAATACGCGGCGGAGATTCGAGATTCGACGAGGAACGGAATGAGAGTGTGGCTTGAGACATTCGACAACGCCGAGGATGCCGCATTGGCTTACGACCAAGCCGCATTCTTGATCCGAGGTCCTAAAACCTACCTGAATTTCCCGTCGGAGAGAGTCCGGAAATCGTTGCAGGAAATCAAGTGTAGCTGCAAGTCTGGGTCGTCGCCGGTGGATGCCCTAAAGGAGAACAACAAGAAGAGATCGTGTAGCAGCAACTCCACAAGATGCGATGGTACGAGGAGCAAAAGATCAGTTAAGAAAAACAGTAGTCATGTTGTGGTGTTTGAGGATTTGGGTCCTGAGCTATTGGATCAGCTTTTGTCCCAAAGTTCTGATTCTACCACCTGCAACTACCACCCCAGCAGATGGTAGATCCACAATAACATATAGTTTTGGGTAACACTAGCCTGATACCGTCTCACAGGTCTTAATCTATATTTTGAATTAGATTTTTGATTCATGGGTCAGATCTTTGAACTTATTAATCAAAGATTCCAGACCCATCCATGAGACAGTTCTACACAAGTTTTTGCCTAAAATTATATATGTTGCTGATAGATTTATTTTTCTTTTGTTTTTTTACCTTATATGTACTTAATAATCATTCTATATATTTTTTTGAGTAATGAGGGAACCACGCACCTACTAGTAAGGGTATCAATCATTGTTTCATTGATCATGCTCCACACAGGGTAGCTATGTGGACCATACATAAAAAGTACATTATTTGAATGCTGAAAGTACATTATTTTGTATACTACACAGTATCAAATAATATACCTTCAGTATACAAATGATATACTTTTAATATATTAAAAATATACTTTAATTTGTATTCATGGTTCACAGAATTGTGTGGACAATAGTCCACATAAAATTTTGTCTACTCCAAAAATGTGCATTGGATAAACTATATCTTATAACTCTAACTAGCAAAGAACCAGAAGAAGGTAAATAAGTTTAGATTATCTATAGCTAACCTCACGATTCTGCTTGGGATATATACATTGCCGGGAGTTTTGGCTGTTTTGCACAAATTTGTTTAATTGATTTAATATTTTTATAAATATACAAATTTTGTTTCTACTGTGTTTAACACAACTTTAATATGTGTGAAAGTATGTATATATTTTGCTAATTAATACAAAGAATTAAATTGTAATAAGTTAAGTTGGATTAGTCAAATCATACAGAGAAAGTAATTTATTTTTAACAAGTCTTAATTATGTTAGTCTATAATCCCATCTGTTAAAATGTTAAATCAAATCATAATAATATAATATGGCAAGATAACTCATTCACACTCCAATAGATTGAAATTTAATTCCAACCAGTGAAATTTATCCTTTCATAAAATCAATTGAAGTATTTAATGGATCCACTTTTAATTAATAAGTTCCTTAACTTGCAAATTAATGGCTTAAGTAAACACCCCCAATAGTTTTCAAAACAAAACAAAAAAAAAACAAAAAAAAAAAACAAAAAAAAAAACAAAAAAAACAAAACAAAACACCCCCAATAAATACTCTTGCTTGTACAAGCTAGCCAAAATATGTGATTTTAGCTAGCCATTAGAAAACTGATTTATTGGAACTCTTTCACACTCATGTCACATCAATTAGCTAACATGTTGACTAACCATATTTTGAAACATAGAACAAAATTATTGGTTTATCAAATTATCTATGATCCATGAAAAGACTCAACTAAAGATATAAACAAATCCATAAAGTCAGAATTACAATAATCTTACTTGTTTCTTTTTAAACTTGTGGTGACCACTATATATGAAAATAAAATAATTTTTCAAAAGTTTAAATTGAATCCGTCCAATAGAGATGCTCGAAGTCAAACAATCTGGTCCAATTGACATCCCTACAAATGCTATAACTAGTAGTGATGACATAATTTTATTTTCTTATACTTTTGTAACAATCAAAGTCACGTTTTGGTGGTGGAATATTAAATTTGACCCTTTAAGGGTATGTCCAATACAATTAAGTTAGAGTTACATTTATGGTATTAAAAAAAAACGTGTTAAATGATGGTAAACAGTAGCAAAAGGCCATTAGGTGTAGGTGAAATGATCAACTAATGCGTTAAGTTAACCTTAAAAACTTTAAAATGGGCTTTGCGTACTAACAAATGGGCATGACGAGCTAACATGTTTGGTAAACAGTAGCAAAATGTTGGGTAAATAGTAGATAATATATATTATTATGTTAATTACTTGTTTTGATCAATGGGTGTATTAATTATTGTAGAAAAGTGTATTAACGGCTAGCATGTAAAATAACATATAGTATTGAGCTCTTCGAGTCAAGTATATATCATGTCATCGAAATGTAGTGTTAACTGCGCTGCTACGTAAGTATAAAGAAATAAAGTTGCGTCTTCGTTACTAACTATAGTTTTTAGTGGTAAAATCTTGGCATATAAAGATATGAATATATTGTTTTTGTTAGGAATAATTGTCATAAGAGCTTTCCACACATGAATGGAAATTAAAATCATAGTTAGTGTTTGGTTGACAACTTTTTGAAACACAACTATGGAATTTGATTACCCATTCAATTAAAACCCCATTTCCTAATAAAAAACGGGTATCATTTCATCTTATTGATAATTCAATTTTTAAGTTTGGATTAGTGCTTTTAGATTTTTGTTTTGAGTTTTTTTGTTCATATTGGTGCTTTGATTGTCATTATATTATATGACTAATTGTCTTGATTTTTTGTTTTTGTATTTTTAAAATCTTTATTCCCATTATAGGGTCATACATAACTAAACATCAATATTAGTAATCATTCAAATTCCACCATACTACCAAACATGCAAAATACTTTCACCAAAACTCATTATCATAACAAGTATTTGATTTTCATTCTGATTCCGATTCCCATGTGCGAACCAAGCACCCTCTAAGTATAGAATAGAAAAACTCATGTTCAACTCCTAGAAGACAGCTTTCAAAAGATGATTTAGTTGAAATTTTAGTAAAATTCACTGGTCAAAACTCAAAAGAGATAGCTAAGTAAAACACATATATTAGTAGAAGATATTGTGAGACAGAAGAGTAATAGTATGATCGAATAAGGATAACCAAACAAAAGAGATTGAGATTTTTAAGGAGTTTTTGTAAGTATAACTAGCAATAGGAAAGAGAATATGAAAGAGAAGAGAGAGAAAAAAAAAAAAAAAAAAAAAAAAAAACAAAACTGATTTAAAGTCGTTTGGTGGTAAACGCTTGAAGGAGTGTGTGTTAAGAAGAAGATTAGAGCGAGAAATTTCTTGACCCACTATAAAAAAAAAAAACATCTCCTCAATCTTTCTATTATTTATTTTCATACTTACTTATCGGTTTGAGCTTAACCACACGCTAACACTTTCAATCAAAATACTGCAAAATCATTTAAGGCCGTTTACAAAAAGTCTTCCACCACTGTGCACTTTAAGCTTTTAGTTAAATTTATCTTTTAAAAAGTTTTAAACCTCTTCAGCTCACTAACATTATTTTCATGAAAACGAAAAAGTCTATTCAACTCATCTCTCTTTCTAGACATTCTCACGGTCTTCAAATCAACACTATAAAATTTTAAAAATCTTAAGTACTAAAAACAAATTGTATTAATTAAATAGTCATGCATATCAAATGGTACGGTCTTGATTAGAGTAGTACTAGAAAAAAAATGGGATCGGATTGTCATTATAGTGGTTTGCTCACAGTAGATAACACCTGTCCAGTCCATCAAAAGGAGATAATCTCTAAATGTGATATATATAATCATTTAGTAACGATTGATGATCATATCCAATCTAAGGTTCATCAGATCAGCCTCTTTGGCTTCATCTCTCCTTTTCCTCTTAGCTTCTTCCTACTCTCAATGCATCTTCATTATATATATTCCTTCTACACATTCTTCTTCTTTACCTTCTCAAAACATTCTCTCCATTTAGATTATTCTTGGCTGATTAGCTCTATATATTCCCAATATAATGGTTCGTGGTTTATCAGCTGAGAAGAGCAATTATTATATCCACTTCAGCCAGCAGGCCAGGTAATTAAAAAACAGCAATTGCCAACTCAATCTTTGTGGGTTTAATTTGATGAAGCTTCTATACTAGGTAATCCTAGCTAGCTAGTTTGATGGAGCAAGTGAAAGTGCAATATTTGTGGGTTGTTTTTCTTTGATTGAAAATAATAGTCCAATAAGTTTCATTAGAGTGGCAAACCTTAAAAAGTATAGATTTAGCCTAATAATCTTCTTTGAATTTTTTTAATTTTTTTTTGAGTTAGATCTATAGAAACCTTAAAACATATACGGAGTAACAAGTATAGATCTTATTTTTTAAAAAAAATTTGAGTTAGATTTGATCTTGGTGTTGATCTTGAACTTATATATCTACGAATTAGTTATCGTTTTGTCTCTTATAATTTAATTACAGAGTATATGCGTTCTTCATTTTTTTAATATAATATGACATATATAATTATATTACATGACAGCCTAACGTTAGAAAGTTTATTGTTGTTATTGTTTTATTTATCTGTCAATTTGTCAATTCATCAATGAGCCAGATAAGCTCAAATTTTCATATGCCCCTTGTCTCCTAAGTTTATTGATTAACTTAATATTACTCAATTATTTAACTAAGGAGTTTATATTTCGTCACTAATACATCCTTCATTATCATGATGCTTTTATTATTTAATCTATCCCTTCATATTAATTAAAGTGTAGTGTTTGTTCAAGCCTCAAGGTATAGATACATGAATATATTGAATAACTTTAATTCTAATAAATTTCTTTAGGTATTTTGTATCGTTGAAACATAATTTATTTTACCAAAATATTTTTTATTCACGATTCCACATCATTTATATTAATTAAAATGGGAAGTATTAGGTGTTCCCTAATATTATTTGGGGAAATTAACAAATAAAACATATGAAATCTAGTACAGGACCCAACGAATTAAAAAGGATAGGAAAACCTATTGAATTATACTAGGAAATGTGGTAATGTTGATGTCATACCCCATTTATGGAATTCAAGAAAAGTTAATCCTCGTGGATGTGGCCATGTGGCCGTGTGGGGCCTCCGCCGACGGAAAAAGACAAAACCCCCCAAGTGGGACCCAAGACCGACTTTTGCTATTAAATTCTTCACACAGTACCCATTATACTACGCAGTATAATTAATAATTCTGCTTAATGCAATTTTAGATGCTATTTAATCTAATTTGAAGTTTTGACAAAGTTATTCTAACATAAAATGCATTCCTTACAATTATTTTATCAAGAATTTAATAAAAACAACATATAAATTCAATTAACTGCCCAGGATGGGCAGGCAGTTAGTTAAATAATTTTTCATATAAATTTATTCTAAAAATTACTCCATAAGTCCATAACGAAATAATAATAATAACACAATTTATTTACATAGCCTTTATTTTGTATTCTATTCATTACAACTTCATTGTTGAAGCAGTCAGAATAAACTAAGCAAAGTTAAAAATTGAAATTATTTTTCACTTGTTCAATTGTTATTATTATTTATTAATTAAAATTTGCTTAAACTAATTCCCTTTCCATATATATGCATAATTAAATTAGTGATGCAATACTACTCCACTGTGATTATGTCCAAACAATAAAGAAACATAGATAAGTTGTAATCACCTCCAAAATTTGAATTTTCTCATTTAGAAGTAACAAAATTTACCAAATTAGATTATTGTGAGACTATCAAATATTTTTATTTTCAATTTAAAAACATCTATATATGAAAGTATAAATAATCTAAAACAACAAATTTAGACGTTACTAGCTAATTAATCTCATATTGTTGTCTAGGCACTTACTATATGCAAACTCTTAATGCTTAGTTGCTTACAAGGTCATGTTGCCTTCAAAGTTCAAACTCATTCTGATTGATGCAAGTTGTGTGTTGCTACTTAACCCTTATTGTTCCTGATGATATCAGAAATTGCGTCATCCTCAAAGTTTTTATGTTGAGTAACTCTTGCTGCTATATGATGCCCTTGTTGCTTGATGAAGTCACCATTATGTCATTACTAAATTTGTACTACGTCCAAGCTATCCTAGTCATCTTGTTTTTTACACTTGGAAAAATTTTCAACAATATCTTGAATTTTGAAAAATACTAAGTTTACAAACAATAGAATTTTGTAGTTTAATCTTAATCCTATTTTTACACTTGTGTCATCAAAATCTATTTATACAATTATTTCTAACATTTCTCTCCTTTTGATTATGTAAAAACATATATTCAGTTAGTGGCTAAAAAATTTAAATTGAAATAAGATTTTGAAGAATTTTTACTTTTCTTTTATTACTATTATTAGCAATATATCCTATGAGTTTGACAAACCTACCTAAAAATTCAACACATAATAAATTTTCACACATCGAACAATAAATAATTAAAGGTAAATCCTTCATCAAAATACACTTTAATTTAATTTGTTAGTACAAATTATATCATTATCAACAAGAAAACCAAAACATATCAAATACATACTTATCAGCATCAGTATTCAACAAGATAAGATTACACAAAATTAAAAAAAAAATGATAAACAAATAATCACTTAACTCTTCAACCTTAGCTTGTTACTTCCTTCTTCTATGTTATCTTTCTCTATTCTCCCTTGCTTTAGTTGGCTCATTGAGATACATCTTTCGATTTATTCTCTCCATCGATCTTCAAAGTAGGAACAGTGAGGGCCCATCAATTTTAAGTTATAATTTTAATTGAAAAAGGGAGCTGGGAATTACTCTATTAAAAAATTATAGTTAAATATGTTCATTAAATATTATATAGTGCCCATCCAAAATGGTCATGGTTAGTTCCCCCACTGTATTGGGGGAGATCCTGACTTTCTTCAAGACAGCCAGCATTATCAAGATTTAACTATATGTTTTATAATTATATAATGATATTTATAAAAATAACAATAATACTTTTCAATCTCAAATGACGAAATAACTGAAGGATAAACACAATGTCCCAATCGTCAATTTCATCAAATTACAGAGCTTACATGCCTGCAGTTATTATATATATATATATATATATATATATATATATATTGTTGAAATAGAAAATTTGATAATTTTAATTATTTTTAATATTAGTATATTTGAATATATTTTGAATAATATTGATATTATATAATTTGTTTAATTAGATAATATTACAAGAGTTTCAACCTATCAAAACTCTTATCCTATAGCTATAAGGAGTTATATTTTCTATGTAAACACTCTGGAAAAATTATGTAAATACTTGAGAAACATCCTAGAAAGCTTTGAAGCTTATTCATGAAAATAAAAGCCCCATACCATGTTGATCCAAACCTCTTATTGATTATCAAACCATTTGAATCCGGAGACCATTAAGAAGAATAGATCCAAACCTCGT
>CM008341.1:9262464-9274743 GCA_002525835.2 Ipomoea batatas | reverse complement strand
CAGCTCTGAATCTTAAATACTCATATATCCTCTTGTCCCCACCTCGTCCAACATAAAGCTTAAACCGATCGAAATTAAACCCATGAACAAGGACACAATTTAAGACCACATCAATTTAAGCTATACACAATTTGTTGATGAAAAGATGCACATGCTTATTATGAATATAAATGCACAGTAGATTTCATGCATGTTCCTGCTGGCTACTCTATACACTGTTCCTTTCACCAGTTTATCTGTGTAGGAAAGTAATGAATTTGAACTAGTCAGAATAGTATATATGTATTACAGTAAGATAAACATTTAAAGTGATTGATGGTGAGATTAATCATTAGTTAAGTTATCCCTCTAATTTAAAATTCTGGTGGTTGAGACGATGGATAGAATACAATTTACCCTTATGTGTATTTAGTTTTCGGGGAAACTAATTATGGTACTAAAAATTAAGAATGTAGGTAGAAAATATTGAAGTTGAACTACTTAGAGTAGTATGGCATGCCAGTTAATATTGCATTGTTTAGTGTTATTTTGAACATGTAAAGAATTATAAACTATCATTCTTTAAGTTAAAGACGAAAGAGACCATCAGACAATGTACCAATACCAGCATAAATAGAATTACAAAATAACTTGAAATAATTGGGGATGTATGTAGGAAAGTATTGATGAAATCGAACTGGTTAAAGTGATGATGGTGATATCTACCGGTCATTATATTATTAGCTAGGGTCTTAAATTACCTCTCTAGTTTAAAATGCTAGTAGTTAAGATGGTGGATTGATGGCGTTTAACCCTAAAGTGAAGTTTGTACCTTGAAATAAGGGAAAGTTATGGTATAGCAAACATATTAAGGGGTATTTAAGAAAGTATTAAAATTGAAATGTTTAGAGTAACGTGTAAAACTAAAATCGTTAGAACGACAACAGTGAGATTTATCATTTACATTAAATTATTAAATTACTATTTAAAATTCTAATAGGTAAAATGGCGGATTGTTTCAATCACTTTTTGGAATGTAGCACACCAATAAATTGATTTAATTTGTTTGTTGGTAGGTGTATAGTGCATTTGTCATACTATACATTGATGAGTAAGACAGTAACATCATTAAATTCCCCTAACTCAGTTTGTCTCTGAGCTCTGATGACTTATATGCAGCACTGCATCTTATTATCATCTTGGGATATATGTAATTATTATAATTGAGTTTTTTTAATAAAAAAAAAATTGTGTTTTTTCAGGTTTCAAATTGGTTCATTAATGCCAGGGTCCGGCTGTGGAAACCCATGGTGGAAGAGATGTACCAACAAGAAGTTAAAGTAGGCGATGATGACAGTGAAAACATTATGGACAGTGGAGACGATGACACCGTGGCACAAACACCAACGCCTAACGCCGTCAGTAATTCGCCCACCACCACCACCGTCACCACCCCACCGCCACCGTCAGTGACTGCCACGTCTGCCGATGCAGTGGTGGCAGCTGCAGCAGGCAAAAGATCCGAAATCAACGCTGCCCACGAAAGCGACCCTTCACTACTCGCAATCAATACCCAATACACGTGTCACCGCCGTGGCACGGCGGATTCCGGCGGCGGCGGCAATGTGTCGCTCACGCTGGGGCTGCGCCACGCCGGAAATTTGCCCGACCAGAATCATTTTTTCGGTTAGGCATGCCATGCCGGGGGTTGCGGATTACTATGTTGTTTTTTTGTTGCCCAAAGATACCCCTCCAGCCGATAGTCAGAAGATTAATCCTTCATCGCAACGTTCAGCACACTAAGTGGGTCAAATGGTTTATTACTATGTTGTTATTATCACACGAAAAGCACACACATATTCGGAGAATCATATGGTTTCCATGTTTATGTCTTTTGTTTAAATTATTTATTTCATCTAGACATGACCAATTAATTAATATATACATAGTCAAATGTCACCAATGGTAGCGTTATGCTAGCATGAAATGTGAGACTCCCTGCAACTGTATAGCCTTATTAGCACATTTTTCACATCATTTTCTTGATTTCTTGTCTACTTATTTACATACTTCTTGTGGTATGAATGCACTGATCATTCAACTATCCTTACAACTATCATGCATAAACTCTATATATACACACACAAAAGTGTAATTAACCCTAATGGTAGAATAGCAAATCACACTGATATAAAAGTGTAAGCGTGTAAAAAGTTTACTCTAACTCTAAAAATACATTTTGTGATATGTAAAAATACAATTTTGTGGAGTGCACTTTTAGCAACAGTCTTCACTCTCTTTTTTTTTTTTTTAAAAAAAAAAAACCTAAATCATTGTTCTCACCTAATTTTTGTGTGTGTGTGTGTGTATTATGATGAGGATTACAACAATTATTTTATTCATTTATATGATGGGGTGAAATTTAGATACTTTCAATGAGAATAAAGTCATAAAACTCTTAAGCATGAAGTCTTTGATACGAGATTAGTGTATTCTTTAATTAGTTGCACTTTGTAGTTTTACGATGTATGTGCACTTTTAATATAACTTGCATCAATCTTCACTTTTTACCAAAATCATATCATTGTTCCCGCCTAATTGTGTGTGCGCGCATTATGATGATGAGGAAAACAACAAGCTTTTATATGATGAGATGAAATTTGCATACTTTTGATGATAATAAAGTCATAAGCTCTTAAGGATGAAACTTTTTATACGAGGTTAAGATATTCTTTAAAGTCATAAACTCTTAAGCATGAAGTCTTTCTACAGTATGAGACGCCAGCTACTTCTAGATACATATTATATTAGGACTTGTGAAACCATATCAATATGTAAATCACTACTAAATCATTTATTAAAATTAGTATGGATTGGAACTAATATTTTTTTGAATTTAGTATCGCACCAAAAAGGCAAAAACAATTTTAACTGTACCTCTGGAAGGTCTCTAAATCTTATAAATCCTCATAACTTAAATATTTCATATAATTAATTTGGAGTAGTTTTTTGACTCTACCAGTAACATTAGAGTTTGAGTTGATTGATATATCATATATAACACCCATTTCTCTTTTTTTTTTTTTTTAAGGTAAACGTAGCTATTCCATTAATTCATAACATAAAACGTTTACATCAATGATCAATGAAATGGTAAACCATTCCTTACAGTCAAACATAGAAATAACTTTTCTAACTATGCTATAGAAAACTTGAATCGCAGACTGTTTTATAACTATGAAGCTATGTTCCTTCAAGGAGCTTAAAGCTTCACCAAAGACCTGGGTCTTCGTCATCATTCTTTTTTGCTCGCCCATGATAAGATCAACACTTTTCGAAACCAAACTAAACGATTTATGCTAATGAAAATGAAAAGCTCGTGAAAGTAACGAGAGCAAAAATGCTCGTGAAACTAACGAGAGGAAACACAATAATAGAGAAAATAAAAAATTGGTAAAGTCAAAGTAGGGTTGGGAGTTCAAGACTACCAACACAAACCCCAATACCTACCTACTATTATTTTATTCAAATGGAGAGAAAACATAAGAAGAAAATCTGTGGCGGTGGTCGGAAGCGGACGGAGCTGCGACGGTGGTCGAGGCGAAAGAAGAGCGAGAGCAAACATAGAAGGTGACCAAAACCGCCGGCTCAAAGCTCCACTAGAGCTCCGACCGGAGGCCGGCGGTGGAAGCCGAAGTTGAGCAGCAAAAAAAGACGTTTGATTTTAGAGAGAAAAGGGAAACAGCATTAGGATTTTCAATTTCACGACTAACTCACATTTCTCTATTTAATACTCCCTCTGTCCCATTTTACCTGTCTTACTTTCCTTTTTAGTTTGTCCCAAAATGTTGTCCTCTTTCCAAAATTGAACATCACCATCATTATACTTTTCCCAATTTACCCTTATGACTTTTGCATTATTTATTGCTTTTATTTCTAAAAGTGAAAAAGTGAATGGTATAATTGAAAAGCAAACTACCTTTACTTTAATTTCTTAAAAAACGTGTAAAAAGTAAATGAGACATTCATTTAGGGACGGAGAGAGTACTAGTTAACGTGTTGATTGGTTATTAGAAGCATATTTATAATAATATAACTATTACGGAGTATTATTATTTTCCAATTTTGTCTTGTTAACAAATTTAGGCATGGAGAAGAAGGAAGTGGGTCAAAGAATAGTAAATTTGGTGAGAGTGGTCAAACTAAAGAAAGAAGGGATGAAAGCTATATAGGTAAGAAAAGGTAGGTGCAAGACTTTGTGAAAAAGAGGAAAAGAAAGGCCCATTAATGTGAGAGTAAATTGGAGCAGGTTAGGTCAGTCTGCAAGATTGTGCAATCAATGTGTTCCCTGTGGCCTACCCACCAATGCAATCACAATAATACTACCTTCTTTACTACTTAAACCCCCACCCTACACTACACTACACTAGTACACTAGTCCGTAAGGACAGCCCAGGTGGTAAGAGTGTTCTACCTACAATCAAGAGGTCAGAGGTTCGATCCTCAAACCCTTGGGTTTGAGCCGGTCAGCTATGGGTAATTTAAGTTGGTTTACCTCCTTGTGGTCCTTTGCCGGCTAGGGTCACAGTGCGAGAAAAAAACCTCGTTAAAAGAACTACAATAGTATACTACTAAACTATACACTATATAAATATACATGGTCTCGGGTATAAGTCTACTGATATGGGTATAAGTCTACTGATATTGAGTATTGATTGATGAAAAAACACTTTCATGTATTTTAAAATAACTGCATTTTCAAGATTTGAATGTGAAATCTTTGATTAAGAGACTCATGACATTTTATTCATACTCCTATGAGTAAAATAAATGCATTTTTTTTTTAGTTTTAGTTGTTTTTGTTATTGTTTTAGCCTTACAAAATATAATACGAAGTACTAACTTTACAAAAAAAATAAAATAAAAATTTTGTCCATTCAAGTAATGAATATGTAAATCTTTATTACTAGAAAAACATAACCCTATGAGTATGTATGAAAAAAAACATACTCCTATTTCATTCTTTCATCTTTGGGATTACTTTTCTAAAATTAAAAATCGCATTATTTTTTTTATTGAAAAATCAATTTATTTGCCTACACAATTTTATAAAACACGTGATGTTACGACACACCGTATGTAAAATTGTCCATAATACCACCAGAAGGACTAAACGTGTTCAAAATATGATAACTTGGATGTTAAATGATAAAAACAATAATCTAAGATTAAATTTAAAATTACCACAACAGACAAGAGATTTTTATTAGAATTAACTTCAAATACTCACTAATTTTATTAGTCCTGAAATCATATCGATATAAATATATATAATACTTATGATTTTCCTATCTAAAATTTTTGAGTTTGATTCTAACAGAAAACACATTTTGTTTTCCTACAGAATACATTAATAAATTAATTGTTGTTACTTTACGGTGGTTAGTCACTCTCTGCCATGGACAGCAAGTCAGCAACCTCGTTTCATAGGCTCATAGCCTTTGCCCCTATTCTATATCTATATGACTATATCGGCATCTATATATATGTGTGTGACTGTGTGTATGTATTGTTTGCACAGTACATATATTCAGAATGGTTTTTTTGTCTTGCCTGGTCCCATTAATTCGACAAAGAAATTATAGTGCAGAACGTACATGTCCTTTTAAAAAAGAAAAAAAGAACTTTTATTATTTTTTTTTTATCTCCAAGTATTTACTTATCTTATTCATTCCTATTCAAAATTCAAATTGCATTCCCAATCTTGTCTGCCACTGCCCAACCAAAAAACAAGAAAAACAAAACCAGTTGTAAATTGCAATCCTTTATGGAGGAGAAATATCCACAATCATTTGCGATGAATTTAATCAAAAAAATATTGATAATAATTGAATATGTAAATTATGATTTACATATTAAATGTTCACAATTTAAATTATGAACATTCAATAGGTAAATTGTAAACATTCAGTATATTTTGAACATCAATTCACCTTGTAAGGTGGATCTTGGTCCACATAATAATTTGGCAAAGTCTATTTAGTGTACTGAAAGTTTATTTTTAAATAGTATGCTAAAAATAAGCATCTAATAATGTAATATATTAAAAATGAACATATAAGGCTGGCCTCAACCCAGTGGTTCACTTGCTATGTGAGGTGGCCAAAAAAATTACTTTTTTATTGTTTAATTTGCCACACAGGATAACAAGTTTGGTAGTTTAGCAAACTTGCTAATGGCAGCCTTTGTTGCAATATGTCAGCAAAGGTTGTCGTATAGTACTTTTATTTATTTATTTTAATTTTGAGTTAATATTTTAAATTGATGTGATATTGGGTTCACTTTTAAAAGTTAATTGAATTTGCAGGGATGTAGTTTGAAGAGTGAATAAATTATAAATTGAACGATGTGGACATAGGACATACTTTTGAAAGTGAAATAGTATTGCAGGAATAATGATAGTCTAACATACTAAAATGAACTAATATGTTACTCCGTAGTAGTTAATATTGTAATGTGGACCGTAGTATAATGATTGGAATTTTCTAAATCAGCATTTGAAGGATTTGGATATGTCCAAGATCTGAATTAGGCCTCTAGCATGAATATTAGAAAATAAAGATGACCCATAGCTCTGTTTGGGCTATTGTTATTTAAGCCCAATTTACCACTCCTATGTTGATGACAAATTATTCTATGGTTCTGGTCCACCTTGCAATGTGAATCATGGTCTAAAATACACAATTTACATACTGAATGTTCACAATTTACATATTTTGTTTGAAAGTGTTCACAATTTACATATTAAAAGTTCACAATTTAAATTGTGAATATTTAGTATAAATTGTGCTAGGTCCACCTTACAAGGTGGATAAGTATTGTATGTTGATATTAATGATTAAGGAAACTGTCACGACTCCGTGTTGTTATTATTATTTTTTATTACTGATTATTTGTAAATTAATTGAAATCATAAATCCAGTGCATGATTTATTTAGAAAGTTTGAATTGAAGTTCAAATCTTCGAAACAATATATAGTGTAAATGAAAACCGAGAACCTCTGGTTTATAAATATACTATCCCAGTCCCATTTAATGTGTCTGATTTGGTTAACTAGGGCTTAACTGATATTATTTTGAATTAATTTTTTATAACATTAAGTTTAGAATTACGCTATTAGTATATAAAATTCATATACTCCAATATTTGAAACTATATTAAAAGTAATACCTCTCCGTCCCAATTTGTTTGTCTGGTTCGATTAATGAGGACTTAGCTGATGTTATATGCTTGCATTCAAATGAGAACCATTCTTTAAGTGTGAACTTGCGAACTATGTGAATAGATTGTGTGCATTCATGTGGTAAATTGTATGCACTCATACTACATTAAACAACCACAGAAGTTAAGAGTCAAAACTCAGACTACATTAAACAACCTTAGGATGACAGAAATCACACCAATGAGACATGTATTACATCCCTTTTCAGATACATCTAAATACATACATTCAATAAGCAATTAAAGCTCAATCATACAACAACGTCGTTGGTCGTCAAGTAATGAAACCCGCACAGATAGCTCAATTGGTAGTCGGGAATGAAATACGGACAGTCAGAAATGATTCCTTGAATCTACAATTCTTCACTTGTTTCTTGGTTTTCAGATACTGGGTGTAACACCTGTGGTGCTGCAGAGTTGCCTGTTTGGCCGACGCTTTCTGCTTCGGTGTAGGGTCTGATGAAAGTGCGGCGCCACCACACTTCGAAGGCTCTCTGGAGGTTTGGGCAGTTATCGCCCGCCTTGAGGAAGGTGTCGAGCCAAGAGAGCAGAATGCTCTGCTGCTCCTCGAGAGGGAGCGTCAGGATAGTCCTCCCGATGCCTTCCTCGACGACCTTTCGGTCGAACGATCTGCTGCTGTGTTGCAGCCAGCTGTAGTCGTTTATCAACGGCTGCAGCCACGTCTGTAACAGGAGATGGCGGGTGTCCTTCGAGGGAAGGAGCTCGCCTCTGCCTATCCCGACGAACAGCCTCGCTGTGATGCAGCTGACGTGGTGGCGGGCGATAGTGGGAAGCCTCGGGTGCAGCGAGGCCAACTCTTGCTGGCTAGCCCACAACGTTGCAAACCCGTCTGCTGCTTGCCTGTCGCTTAGCATTTCCAGCATCCACGTGAGGTTATCGGCCTGTAAGACGATCTGCTTCGCCCCTGGCTCTCTGCACCCAACCGAGCTGTTGCTAAGCTCGGGTTCTGCAGCTCGTTCGAACAGATTCAACAACGAATCCAGGCAGCTTCTGCACGAGGTGTAAAGTATTTCGTTACAAATGTCAACCGAGCCTGCAGAGCTCGGAAGACTGTTGTTTTCTCTAAGGAGCTTCAGTACTATGGATTTCATTTCCCGACGACCTCTTTCCTCGTTGCTCTTGAGCACCAATTCCAATATCTGCGAGAAAGTGTCCTTGGGAGGCCTCGAAATATCAGAGGACACTCGTTTCAACACCGGGTTCACCCCAATTCCCTCACCTTGCAGACGTAAAATCGAAGAAACTACCTTTTCTTCTTCTTCTTCCCCCACCCAAGGGACTGCTTCTAAGTATTCTAAGCATGACTGCATACATAGTTTGAAGCCAAGATGTTCTGCAACCTAGAGACACATTACGGTTAGAAATATGATCAATACTAAAACTTCTATTAAGTATATGATCAAAAAAAAGTATTTTAATCAAAGAACCGACCTCAAATATTACCTGAACAAACAACTTTAGACAACCCCTTTCATCAAATTAACCACTTTATCCTACCTATTCGAAATCTGCAATTGATTCCTAGAAAGACCTAGAAATGCTTGGTTCCAACTATACTCTACTCTGTAGTTCAAAGTTTCTTTGTATCGCATGTTTTTTTAGTCAATAACTATTTTACTTCCATGGTTCACTCGAACACTGGAAATATATACAACAAAGAAAACCAAGGCGAAAGATTTCTTTCTTGAGAAATGTTGCACTGCTAGAACCATTAGTGTACAATTCAGAGCCTATATTGGTTGTCCAATAAGAATATCACTTTTAGCAGCAAGACACAACATTAAAAGATAAGGGAACATCGTATTCTCGAAACGAAATGAAAACTGGGTTCCAAGTATGAGATATTCGTCGGGACTGGTGTTTCATGATCAATAAAAGGGAAGGAACATGTTGCGTCCTAAGTAATGCTAGTTCAAAATTCAAATTGCAGAATTCATTTGTTTGCAAGGTAAAGAGAAAACGAGTATAGAAATTACCTTGAGAATCCGTAGGACACGAGCAACACTTTGCTTGATCAATCGCTGCCTCAAATCTTTGCAGTACATCAGACCAACAGTTTCGACATATATCTCAACATCCTCGCAATCATCGACCTCAATACAGGGAAAAACGGGCTGCTGTTGTGAGATTTTGTTGGCAAAGAAACTGCTATTCTCAACTAGAATACCCCTGTGGACATTCAACTTCACCGCAAATCCCTGCTTCCCGAGCAAAATTACTCTCAGATCACTAGTCCCCGGTTCACCAAACTCAATAGACACCTTCCTGGCCACATTTTCAATCTTCGGATGAGGCCCTCGCTCTGTTGCCACCGAGGCACTGACACTGGGCGCCTCGGAAGTGAGACCTTTTAGCTCATCAGCAACAACATTTGACCTAGGTGGAGCATTACTAGCTGGTCTTTTCTCAGCTACAGATGTTTGTTTCTTCTGAGACGAGGTTTGGGTGGTCGGGGGCGACGATTTGGGCTTGTTTAGAGGATTCTGTGACTTAACAGACTTCTGAAACACTACTGGGGAGGGACAACACCAGAACCCCTCTGGGGTAACAGCAATTGGAACATTCTTAACCTTGGTTTGACCCTGCTCTAACTTGGTAAGTCTAATTTCAGCCATATTCAACACAGAACAGAAAACTTCAAAGGGTAATTAATTCAAGAAATGGCATTTTCTGTAGAAACAAGGAAGTGGACCCAAAAGCTAACAGCATTCAAATCCACAACCTACAAAGGTCTCATCTTTTTCAGTATGAAGAACACAAAACCTAGAATTCAGGAGCTTTATGCACCTGTACAAACATTCTTAATTGCAACTCAGGAGAGAAAAGGGGCAAAATTCAATTCTTGAACGAAACCTTAATTTCTGCACTGTATTCTGCAAACCTTAATTTCTGCACAGTATTCTGCAAACAAACGAAAATAAAGAAATAATAATAATAAGCACAGAGAAGCAGAAAGGGCAAAATTCAATTCTTGAACCTGCAGAGACCTTGTTTCAGTTAGGGCTAACAAATCTAGCCCTGAGGGGTCCTAAATATGCATAAAAGGGGAAACTTTAAATACCCAAGAAAAAGAATTTGCAGAAAGTGCAGAAACAGCAAACTAGCAGCAAACACACACTCACCAACAACCAACTATGGCTATCTCTGATAATTCTCTGAAAACCCTTCAAAGCTCATTAATTTATGAGCCTCTGAGAATGATTGAAGAGAGCTTTGATGTCAAGCATCAAGGGAACCACCAAAGAGAGATTTAACAGACTGGAATGATGGGGTTTTTCTTATACCTTGTGGGAATTTTTTTTTTTTGGTTTTCAAAAAAAAAAAAATGGAACTAGGGGAATATTATAAATCAAGAAAACACATGACCCAAAGTGAGAGTGATTGCTTATGGGCTGTACTTGCAACTTTACACTGTGTGTGCCCTCCTCCTCCTCCTCTGATAATGTTTTTGTGAGATTCTTATGATTTTGTTGAGGAGACTTTCCCTGTTCCTCCTGAAACCTCTCTATCTCATATACAGACAGAACAAACTACCTAAACATGTTCAAGATTATAACAGACAAGGCATGCACTGGGAGTTGTTGCCCTTCAAGTTTCAATCTTGGTTTTGTTGGTTCCACTTTTTTTTTTTTATAGCTTTTTTATTCTTTTGTTGCTTTTTATTTTTCTATCTTTATTTTTCTCCTTTTAAGACTGGGTACAGTTCTAGATCGAATCTATTAGGATAAAAGAGACGGTCCTTATCAAACCTAAGGCCTCCCTACTTCACATCCAATTGAGCAATTGACTTTGACCAAGGGACAAAACCATTATTATTAAGCTCTATACATGTGTAATTAGTATTGATTGTCTACTAAGTTAGGTTGTGGTTAAGTCACTCTTCAATATGTTATTTAAAGAGCCATACAAGTAGTTTATCATTCTAATCATATAATTTATAAGTTGTGCAATAAGCGTTAGATTGGAAAAATTATATATACTTCGTAATTTTTAATGGAGAGATAAAAATTCAGAAAAATCATAATGATTAGAGTTTAATCTCACCATCTCTCAAATGCAACCTTAATAACTTAGCTTTGCTTACCAAAAAAAAAAAAAGGATTGATAAGATAATACTAAGCTTATTATTTGATAATCATTAATAAGGTCATTTTTGCGAACAAAAAAATGCATTGTTCTAGGGTAAATATATTTTTCATCAACACTACAAATTCATAGTTATTTCAATTTGAGAGTCTACAACATTGATCAGCGTAAAACCCTCTTGCATTGAGTACAACTCATAAAAATTTTTAAATTTGTATTTACAATGTCTCCATTGCACTCGATATAGTAGTTAGTATAAACCCCCAAAATTTGTTGTATTCACTGTTGGTGGTATCCAGTGGTGATCAACACCTTAAAATATTTTTGCATATAAAAAATCCAACAATTAAATACTTCAATCATTCTTTTTTTTTTTTTATCTATTGATTACTTGAATTGATTAATCCAAGCGAATTAATCCATAGGGACTTATACTTTTTATTATGTATCGAAATATCATTAAAGAAAAAAAAAATGCCACCCTACAATTAAACTATTTATTTTCATTGAGTATTGATGAATTAACGGATTCCAGTTCATAATTTACATCATCTTCGATGCTTTGTCGAGTCGGGGCGTGAAGGACGCTTGGAATTGGAGATTAACCTTTTGGAAAGAAAGGAATCTAATCTTCAATGAAAAGATAATGCATTATGGAGTAAATAATAAGAAATAACAATTGTGAGGCTCTCTAGCTTGATTCATCATAACAATAGAGAATTATGAGATATTAAATACATATTTAGCTTCTTTTAACGAGGTTTTCTCCTCGTCATGTGACCCTAGCCGGCAAAGGACCACAAGGAGGTAAACCAGCCTAGGTAACCCATAGCTGATCGGCTCAAACCCAAGGGTTTGAGGATCAAACCTCCAACCTCTCGACTGTAAGTAGAGCACTCTTACCACCTGGA
>CM008341.1:9103736-9114689 GCA_002525835.2 Ipomoea batatas | reverse complement strand
CTGCTGTAATGCGCACAGTAGGCGCCAGACTCATGTGCCATTTTAATTTTTTTTTCCTTTTAATCATATTTGTTTTATTTTATTTTTCTTCCACTCTCACTTTCTCTTTCCTAATCACACTTACAAAACCCCTCAATAACCGTGAAATAACCCAATTGATAAGGATGCTCTAAGTTAAGAGTATATTTCGTTTAGAATGGTGACAGTGATGCCATCAAACTACAAGTTACTTAATTGGCATATGTTAAACTTATAATTTCAACACTATGAGATGCGCATGTTCCAATTTCAAAGTTAGTTAATTTCAACAACATGGTTGTGCCCATCATAATTTTTTTTATTGGGGCCCGCCCCAACATTATTATAGATATTTTGTTGGAAATAATTTATTTTTAACATTGATTAATATAATAAAGCTTGTAATTAAGGTACTCACAGTGATTATGAGTGATGTATAAAAGTAAAATTATTGGGTGAAATTCTTTTAATCTCATTCTCTTAAAATACAAGGGTTAAATTAAAATTTGTATGTTAGAAAATGTTATGGGTTCTTAAAGGAGGTTTATCATTCCTAAAAGAATTTATGTTCTTAAAAGAAGGTTTCTCGTTTTTCTTGAGAGAGAGAGTTTAATCACATCTTAAAAATACTCAATAAAACTCTAGGGATCTCAAAACGTTTTCAAGTCTCTAAGTTTTCTAGTCTCCAATATTATCATCAGGAGGTGTGATTAAGATATATAGATCAGAGAGGCGAAACATTCTTGATTTATTTGATCTAGAGAAATTACGTCATCTATAGAACCAAGTAAGTATTATCTTTATTTCTGGGTTAATTAAAAATCAATGTTCATACACATTATTTAGTTGATTGATTTGATTTACATGTGGTTCATTGTTATTTGTCCTTCCACATTCAAGTTTTAGCGCATAAAGGTTGTGATTAACATTTGGTATCATAGCATGACACCTTTATTATATGAATCAACATTAGGAATAAATTATTTCTAACATATTTGACTACTTATTTAGACCTCAACTAATAATCTCTGAGTTTGGGAATCCTAATTCCTACATACCCCAGTCTTCACAGATGTTAATTTCAATGTACCCCATAGGTATTCGCCTGAATCAACTTGCATGAATCGAGTTTTTTTAGGTGATAGTGGATGGTGGGTTGCAATGGATGTGTCTTAAAAAATAATTTGCAACGGGTTAGGTTTGATGTAGGTTTTAATTATACACCGAACTCGCATAGAAATCAATCCAACCCACCTAGTTATGTTTAATTTGTTGATACTATAAGAGCGGTAAAAACCATATTTGTCTAACTTTTGAATTCTGACTTCTAGCTTCTTTTTGTATTAAAAAAAGAAAAGAAAAGAAAGTGATGATATGGTATATTTATACTTTTTTATAAGTTGTGTAAGTGATTAAATACACATATAACACTTAATTAATATATGTCTATGTGTACTATATGTATATTTGATACATTGAGCTGCCCCCGGACTCCCAATAATATATAATAAAGTCCATTTCATAATCAGAGGTTAGAGTTGGATGTTGCCCCATTTGGACTTTGTTGCTCCACTTGGTATTGTCAGGTGTATCTATATATCATATCATATCATTAATTGGCTTGAGTACGGAGCCTTAGATTATTATAAATGGAAAATATTTTTTTCATATTTTTAAAGATATATGACGAGGAAACTCGCCTCAGTTTTAAAAGTGTGTACTGGATAAATTCCGTTCATGTGTGGTAGTTCACAAATAAAATAGGTGAAGTAAACCACACAAGAAAGATCCTATGTAACAACTCGATCAAGAGGTTGTTGGTAAACTTAAACTTGCGATTTTTAAGTAAAAGAATCATACTCTACCTGCTCGATCATCCTTTTCGACAGACTTTTTTCATATTATAACAAGTGGCACTGCTCCTTTCCAAAAGTAGGAAGTAGTGATTTTCTTTTCTATTTTTGAGTGAATTATATAATAAAAGCTTGAAGGCAAGTGCAATTAAAGTAATACACTCAAAATCTACTTGTCGGATGAAGATCAGCGACAATGGCAAATATGGCATCTGGGGTGGGTCAAGTATGCAATAATCATTTTTGACCGATCTTTGATACTATATTTTAATTTTATTTCTTACTTAGTTTATTTTGTTTGTGGTACTAGTGGAGTATTGTGGCTTCAGATTTTTGTGTGAAGAGGAAACCTCAATCATTATCACAGGGTGTGCACATGAAAAACTTTACTCTTCTGTATAGTAATAGTTAGCAAATCACACAAAAGATACACCAGAAAAATGTACAATTTAACCTAATGGGCTCAAGTGGCGAGTGAACTCTCTTTGTGGGGAAGAATTTTGTGCCTAGGTTCGATTATATTCTCAAAAGCGACGATTCCCCCTGTGCCAACTCTCGTGCCTCCTGGAGCGAGCGATGATTAGTCGGGTGGACCAAGAACGTTAAACGGACGGAGAAAGACATGAAACATGCACCTCGTGGATTTACCAAACAAAAAAGACGTGTTTTTTTCTTGTGACCACAAGTTTTCTTGGTCAATATAATTAGAACTTTGCACGTAGCAAGACTAATCATATTTATGTTGTGTAAGACTTAAGAGCAATAAAACATACTCCCTAACTTTAAGCGAAAAAAGGCACATCATTCTTTTTAAAGTAGTAGACTTAATTTAATACCTATTTAGAGTTTTGTTAAAAAATTAAGGACTAAATTAGCAATATGCTATGAAGCTAAAGACTAAATTTGCATCACAATTCACAAATAATTAATTGATTAAATACACATTATAGTCCACAACTCACAGACTAACAGTATTGATTTTTTTCAAGTTATTATATTTTTTATTTTTAGCCAATTAATAAACAAATATAAATGAAGTGTTAGCCATGCATTATTAGTGCGACTATAGATAGAGGGTTCGCGAGCGACCCTAGATTTCAAAATAAATATCTCTTAACATATAGTAATTGATAAAAATATTTAAAAATATTCCAAAAAAGCTCTCAAACTATGTAAGAATTTGTAATTAGACCCGAAATCAAAATTTCTAACGCCTCTTAAGCTGTATAAGATCAAGTTCTTGAACCATTTTATGGTTTTGGGAGTTATTTGTCATAAATATGATGTCCACTTTGTACCTGTAAATTGATGAAGGTTATGGTGCACTGTATATCTTAATTAATTCTAGTCCATTACTCCATCTTTGTTTTAAGGTTAGTTTGATGAGTTTAGTTTCCTTAAAATTTGTGATTGCAGATTTGCATGGAAACTGCACATGCATGCACGCCATGCAGAAAGAGGCATTTTACTTATAACATGATAATCATAGGTTGGATTTAATTTACAATGGAGATAGAAAGGTAGCAAACCGGGCAACGTAGTACAGGAATGAAAGATATTAAGGAGTTTATGTACAGATAGACCTATGTGTTATAACTAGTTACGTTCACTTGTTTGTTTGGGCTGAAATGAATGGCCAATGCCGGGGCTGTGATCTGTCACCTTATTTTCGGTATACAGTGGGTGCCCTATGCTAAGGTTGTGATCTTTCACTTCGTCATCCTGAGTGGCATGACCAATGCCTGGACTGTGATCTGTCACCTTGTCTTTGGCCTGCAAAGAATGGCCAATGCTGGGACTGTGACCTGTAGCCTCGTCTTTGGTCTGCAACGAATGACCAATGCTAGGACTGTGATCTTTCACTTCATCTTGGGTGTGCCATGAATGGCCAATGCTAGGGCTATGACCTGTCGCCTCGTCTTTGGTGAGCAATGAATGGCTAATGCTAGGACTGTGACCCGTGGCCTCGTCTTTGGTCTGCGTTGTAGCTTGGAAATCGAAATATGGTGCAGCTGAGTCCCCGGAGTTTGAGTGATTTGGTGGGGAAATCTCTTTGAGTTGTCTTATTCCTTGGACATGGTTACATACACTTACAATGAGAAACAAAATGCAGAAATGGGCATGGTGGATGAAGGCCATGCCAATTCTAGTATGTGACTGAAGTGTAGCTAGTAAAGAGATGGGAATTGAATTGAAGAATAAGAGAGATCAGATGAGATATGTGTTTTGAAGGTTTGTTTAATATATTTGATGAGAGAATTGCATTCAATTGGGTTAGGTATTTATAGGCGGGGGAGATCAGATGTAATATTTTAATTTGATTTTTTAAAATTATTTGTTCAGTATTAATTTCAAACCGCTATTAATTGGATGGTTAGCATTTGGTCTTCACACCTGGCCTGTACTATAGTACTATACTACTTAATTAATCAAAGTGCTAACTGACTTAGTTTAATTAGGCAGGTTGTTTTGTGTATGGTTTTGGTAAGTTTTTACTTTTAATTGATGGCCAGTTGTTTGGACTATTATACTATTTAAATAATTTTATAATGTGGAAAATGAGGTATACATCAGCAANTTAAATTCAATGGTTATGAGTACTATAACCATAACAATACTAAAATTTAAAACATTGGTGCAATTCTAATAAATTTTAAAATTTGATCCAAAAAATTATGTCACTTGAAGTTTATCATATATAATAGAAAATGCTTGATATTTTTTTAATGTATAAAGAATATTAACTTTAAAATATCACGTGTAAATACAATTCACATGAACGAGTTGATAAAAAAAGAACACATGAAAGTCATATGGTAAGAAATGTTTGCACCATAGACACTGTAGGTTCCTCTGTCATGGTGGACATGAGTTGTTCGGTGTTGACAATGTGTATGCATTTTCTTTGAGGCTATATCCCACTTTGTACACATTACTACATCTAATTTAATTTGTTTTCTTTATTACTATTATTGTTGTTGCTATTTTATGAAAGGAAACTAATTTAGACAAGTTTAGTTCAAACTTATATAGAGCAATTATCAATTTCTTGTTTAAATGAATTGGTTTTGCCCACTCCAGTTAGTGAGGGTGCCTGGGAATCAGTTGATAACTGATACCAAAACACTACTTGGAGCAACATTTCAAATTTCAACGGACGGTGCTAATTAGATAAGACAAATAACTATTTACTAAACATCCTTTTTACTTATTGGTTAAGAGCAATATTAGAGGCAGAATTCAAAATCGATATCTTCGTTAGAATTGGACTGGAGAGGGAAAAAACAAAAAACAAAAAAAAAAACATAAATCAACTGACGGTCTCCCTTAAACACCAAGTAGATGCGCTTGTCACACCCATACATTACTTCTTTTATTTTTTGTTATGACAACAAATCTACCCTAACCCCACACCCACCCCCCACACCCATTGACTTGTACCTCACCAACAAAAAAATAAATAAATAAATAAACATACTCTAAGTCAATCCTCTAAAGTTGATCAAACCAATTAAAATGGCTAATTAATCATATTCTAAACACTCCCCATGCTTCTTCTTTTTTATTTTTTAAACAGCTTTTTAAACTTTTTTTTTTTTATATTTTCACTAAAATTATAATCACGTTTTATACTTTTTAATTCATAATAAAATTTGTAATTACTTATTATAATATTTAATTTAATATGGCATTGATATAATGGGAAATTAGGTAGGGAGTAAATGGTCAGGTCATGGAAGCTAATTTCAAAGACTTTGGAGTCTTTTTTGCTTAATAATCCATTAACTAAAAGTTAAGATTGGTGAGATTAAGACAGTCTCAAACATGTAAAAAAAAAAGTCATTAATTTAGCAATAAATCGAAAAATATTGTGTATGATTTATGGACTGATGCGATAACCTAAGTTTTTTTTTTTTGTCATACTCAGTGATACTCCAAATTATTTTTTATTTTTTTCTAAACACTACTCTATATAAGATTGAAAATAGAAATAGTAATGAAAATACAAATAGAAATAAACAAAGATGAAATAGTTAGTAAATATGAAAGATAAAATAGTAAGTATGGCGAATAAAATTGGATATAAAGAGTACGACTTATCATTTAATGATTATGAATTTTTTTGTTACAGAAAAAAAATGTTTATAAAAACATTACTTTTTGTTTATAAATAAACACAATACATTCTTTTCAAAAATAAAAAATAAAAAAAAAACAAACACAATACATTTTTTTACATTATTAAATTTTGTTTTTAAAAAAACATTATTAAATATTTTATACTCCGTACTCCATATAAAAGCACCCAAAAAAAAAAAGACCCACATCCTATTTTATGATGGGAATTTGGGATTTAGGGGCGAATAGTCTGTTTTACCCTTAACATACGTAAGTTAAACAAGTGGTAGGTGACAGCTGTGTTGGGTAGTTGAAAAGGGGTGACAAGATGGCGCGTCGAGGCTTGAGCCCTCCTACTCCAGGCTCGAGGTTAATCGTGTTGGACGGGGCAAATCCTGTCTTTTTTCAATAATTTTGTGGGCATAATAGGCAATTTACTGCGTCACTTAAATGTAGGGCTCATTTTACGTTGAGATATTCGATTTACGCAAGTCACGTCCTTTTCAATAATTTTGAGGGCATAATAGGTAATTTATTGATGGGCTCGGCTACTGTGGGCCTATGAGCCCACATATTTAAAGTTGATATATTCAATGTGGCCAACTTGTTACTATGACTTATAAATTATAATACCATTATTGGTAGGAATTTTTTTTTTTCAAATTAGTGAACTATATGTAAAAGTTCAATAGAAACATTCAATTCAAAATAAGTGTAATTATATATTTTTAACTGTCTAATTATGCAATTTAACAGATTTAACATGTTCCTTAGGACATCGCTGACGTGACAGTTATCATATTAAAAAAATATTATTTTAAATTTATTTTAATAATTTAAATAAAATAATATTTAAGAAAAAAAACCCTCCTAGCTCCCCGTCGGAGATGAGGGAGGGGTGAATTTTATTTTATTTAGAATTATCAAAATAAAATTAAAAATATTTATTTTTTTGTAAGATGATCGTCACCTCCACTAAAGCTCAAACTCACTCCCTTCCATATATGAGGGCAACCGGGTGCCATTGGAGCACATGGTCTTTGACCTTTGTCATAAATTTAATAAGGTAAAATAATTACATTTTCAAGGCTCAATCATCTTATCCATATAATAGATTGCAAATCATTTTGAGTGCAATGAAAGAACATTTATAGGTAAGAAAACTTTTTTTTTTTGAAAACCAATATTTAAAGCCAAACTTAATAATACATAAGTAATAACTTTTAAGAAAATAAATTAATGGTGTAACTTTTTATGTAGCTACGTGATTGAGGCGCGTGGACGAACGAGACAGGCAGAGCCACGCATGACGCATGCTGCGGGAGAATCTTTCAAGTGGGTCACCTACACGTCGGCAACGTCAAAACATGACGGCGCACTCAGATTCCAGTCACTCCTGAGCGCCGCCAAAGCCGCAAACCTCCGTCGCTTTCCCGGCGCGTGGGCTGAAGTGTGAGATTCTCCCAAACCAGAAAACAATACAAAAGCGTGGGGTCACCCAAGTTGCGTTGGGCCATCGGAAAGTGACAACGTATGCGTGAGAAGTACGTGTTCGGGTACGTACGTGAGGGGTTTGGCGGAGAAAAACAAAAGATAGCGACAACGAAAGTGGTGGGGACCACTCATTTAACGGCACCGTCTAATTTGTACCCCTTCCGTTCCGTCCGTATCTGATTTAACACCAAAATCTGCCGTCTTCTTACCGTCGTTTTTCACGTCTCTCATTCCTTGCCCCCACCGCCCACGGCTTCTTCCCCCACCGTCCCACGCATCTAGGAATCGTATGCCGCCAAGCCAATTTGCAAACCCTACACAATTATTCAAGATTCCATGCATGTATATATGTTGCAATATAATGTTACGTACTATTTTAATTATATTCTTGTATCAATCTTTATCGAGTTTGTACAACTTTAAACATGTGCAAATTCTAATTTTAATCATGTTTTAAAGATACACAAATTTGCCAGCACCATGTGCTCAGATGATATGTAGTGATTCTTTCATATGGGAAGTCATGAGATCAAGCCTCAGTGGAAGCGTTGTTTAGAAAGTCTCTTAGCTTGCGATTGATTAGAGCAGCGTCGTGTTCTCATAATTCATATGATCAATGTCTCTAAACTTAATTAATATCCATCACTTTATAGTTGCTTTCTTATTAGGTGATACATATCATCAAATATTTTATCAGATCCACCGTGAATAATCCCTCTTCACAATTCGTGGCTGCCACCTTATAGAATAGAAGCCACGTAGTGATTAAATTTACTTGATTGACTCACTTAATGGACAAGATGGAACTTATTGTTTGTTTACATTTCTGGCATCTTCATCTACACCCTATACATTTTAGGCAATCAATATACCCGATTAAGTGGCAACAAATGACATTTTACAATATTTATAATTTATGTGATAAAATGGTGGCTTTCTATGACTTTTCACAAGTCCTTTTATGGAATGAAAAAGAAATTAAATAAAAGGATAAGGCAGATGTTACATGAAGAAGTTGACAGATCAAAACAAAAAAGGTTGAAGTTTTCAAATGCATTTCTTTAATTAAATTGCTTCTCACTTATCTTAATAATCATATATATAAGGTTACAAGTTAAACTCTTCTCCGTAAAAGCTTTTCGATTTGAACCGACCAATTATAATAACTTAAATTGATTTACTTTCTTATGATTTTTTATTGGTTAGTGTTGTGAAGATCCCACCTAAGCGTTTATTAATCGCCGCCTAGGCGCTGGATGCCAACCGACTGCTTAGCGTATCATCATAATTGGTGGTCTAGGCGGCCGACTAGGCTGCCTAAACGCCACCTAGGCTGCTTAGGTGCTGACCGCATAGGCTCATAGGCACCGATTAGGCTGCATAGTCGGCCAATTAACTATTTTTTTAATGAGTTATTTAACTCAAAACAACATCGCTTTATGTGAAATAACCCTACAAATTTGCAAACTCTAGATGTTTTTCGGTTAATATTTAATATTTTAGTATTAACTATTAAAATTTTAAATATTTTATAATTATTAGTCTTTAAAAAATAAAATAAAAAATACATGACTACCAAGACGCTAATTAATCGCCGCATAGGCGCTAGGCGCACCAGAGCGACTAGCGATTTTTTCAATCATGACTAAGTCCACATGATATACTTCTCATAAATATAATGAAATCAAAATGAAATTGTTTAAAGTGGGCATCACCCAATAATTGCATGGTTCAATTTCATTACGGAATCCTTGATATTTCGTGTAATAATTAACTAAAAAAAACCAATGGAACTGTACTGTTCAAAGATTCATAAAGATTCTATCGGATGACAAATTAATGTCGTCCAAATATGAGTTGACAAATTAGTATTATTGGAGCTTCTTAATGAGTAATGTCTTGTATATATCAGTCTTGGTCACAATGCAACATTCTTTCATCATCTCCAAGCTAAGGTTTCTACATCTCGTGTGGTTAATTAATTGGAAATTGTGATAGATATTAGTTGGAGAAATCAAAGGTGTAGCCAAGAGCCCAACATAAAGTGTTGGGCTCTTGTTTACCCTTCTTTAGGGCTCTTTCATGCTCCTTTAAGATAACCCAACAAGCATTTCTTCCATATGTAAACTACATGGCAATGAAAGCGGCTATGAGATACTATACGATACATAATCTTGTAGTCTAGTTTAGAGGAACAAAGCATATATATATATATATATATATAATGTGAACTAGGTTTCTCGTGATAAGCGTGAACTAATTTGATCCATCCATCTAAAATGAACAATATCTAAAAAAATAACATGATCAATTTTATAAATATTAGTGTGTACTAACACCAATATATATTGTTGGAAACAATTCTCGAAATACCCAAGAAAATGGACGAAATAGAAAATCCACTAAAACAAATATTACAAGAAATAACAATCCACGAAGGATTACAACAAAAGAAATACAAGGAAAAATCCAGGAATTTAAACCTACAACAAAGGTTAGATAAACCTGGAATAAGGGACGCTGTATAACGGACTTTGGGGGTAGTGGTAAGCACGAGTCGTTTTGTCACTATCCTTAAAACCTTATTTGCCGCTTCCCGAGGTGCTGGAACGTTGCGGCCTAGGCTTCCCAGGATAAAACGTGCTTCGATCCGCCGTTTGAGCACTCAAACTTGGACCCGGCGAACGAGAACGTGGGATGAACACAGGTGGCTAGAAAGAAGGAGAGCAGAGTTTCGAGGTGGAAAGTATTTCGTGTATATCACGTATTACTTGTTCATGTTTCTTGTTTAAAATCTGCTGCTCACCTGGAAATATATAGGAGATGAAGGATTAATGGCATTTATCATGGCATTCATTCCTGGCAAGGTAACCTCCACCCACTAACCAAGAATTAACTTTGCCATTAACATGAAATTAACTCTAAGAATAAGTATTGGAATTAATCTGAAATTAATTCCGTAACATATTGAGTTAATAACTTGAACGGTCACATTGGAAGTGAACCGTCTTGGCCAAAGTCTCTTGCGAGAGGTTACTGCAGTTATGCGCGGAAGATCGCCTTTGAGAGGTGACTCAGAGCTACGATTGATCGACTTGTGCGAGCTTCGAGAGTTAACTCTTAGCCGCGAGAGATCGACCGGTGCGACCAGGAGATCACCGCTATCGCAAGCTTCCATCGCAACTACACTTCGAGACGTCGTTCGTGTCGCGCGGGCGTAACCCGCACGAGACATCAAGTGATGTCCACGAGACATGGTCTCATGCGCTGCCGTTCGAGACATCGAGGTCTCGACACAGCTCGAGAGATCATCTCTCGAAGGTGGACTGAGATGGATAAAATCGTTCGGATTTTTGACATAACTTAGCCCGCAAGGCCAGCCAATTTTCCGAACTACATTCGTGCCTGCGCACACAAGTTCAAGCCTTTCGAACTCATTTTTGGAATTTGATTTGCACCCACCCCCCCT
>CM008341.1:9071285-9083565 GCA_002525835.2 Ipomoea batatas | reverse complement strand
TATTGTAAGTTCAAATTTTAAACACACAAAAGAAACAAAAAATAAAATAAAATTACACATTATATAAATATATCTTAATACTGCCATTATAGGATTCAACTTACAAGCATTTGGCAAAGCAAGTTTTAGCTGAAGGTGAAGATGAGCAGAGAATGATCAGTTGCGGAATTTCTCTCCACTATGAACGAAGATAGAGAGAGAGAGGAAAAGAAAAAAGCTTTGAGCTTTGCCCACTGCTGAAGGGAGTTGCATACGGGGGAAGGAGGGAGAGTAAAAAGTGGAAGACTGTCAGGAGAGAGAAAAAACGGGTCTGGATCTGAAACCAACACGGGTCGGTGATGACCCGATATTATGTTATAAGTTTCACTCTAATCGAAATGATTTATTAAATTTCTTAATTTGAATCAATTAATTATAGATAATTTAAACTGATTTAATTCACTTTTTACATAATATATAATTTACGTGTTTATATTTTTAAATAGTGATTACGAATTTTTTGAAAAGCTTATAAAATGGTAAAACCGGGAAAATGAATCCCGGGTTGCTTTGACCCGACGGACAGTGTGAGTGGGAGTGTCAGCGTCGACAGGTCACGGTTCGTGTGTGAATTGCGAAGTCGAGTGAAGTGTCTTTGTCTGCTAGCTCCATTTTACCAATTTTTTAATCCCAATATTAAATGATTTAACATAATAAATTCATATTATGCCAGAAATTAATATTATTTTTTCAATTTTTTTTACCTATAATGTGGAATTGAGTTGTTGGGCAATTGATACTAGGGTGTTAAGCACTTCTCGATTTGATTCATTAAAAGCTTATTAAATGCAGTATTAAACAATTGAGACATAATAATCGCAAATTATATCGTGGACCGTGGTCCACAATGCATTGTGGACCGCGGTCCCCGATATAAGAACTGCATAATAATGGTTAGCAGCTATATTAATTATACATATCAAAACTTAGTGTGATATTGGTTTACGTTAAAAAAAATATCAAATATGTCATTTTTAATAATATTTTGTGAGTTATTAAGTGTTATATTTTCATTGAAAAAATATTAATTATTTCTTAATATTCAGAAAAACAAGATCAAAGAAAAAAAAACAAAGACATAAACAAAAGAACATAACATAAGATTTATGTGATTCGGTAATGTGTCTACATCCAAGAGAGCAAAATAATTTTTTTTATATTAATCATGATGATAATTCCATTAAGGTTTACAAATATTATATTTTTATGTAACCCTAACATACAATATATTTATGAAATTGCTCATCATCATGTACTATACCATGGGGCGCTATCCCCGAATCCCAACCCACTCATCAAACCCTCAAGACAAATACTGAAACGTAGCAGAGTGACAATACATGTCATCCTTCATTACACATATAAGACATACATAACACTTTAAAAATATTAGCAAAAACGTAACACTTATTAAACACACTAAAAAAAATTATACATTTCACAAAAAGTATTATCATACAATGTAATACAGTTTTATATGAGACTAACCAATCATTATATTATATGTGAATACTAGTTTGCTCTTTTGGAATACAAATATTACGATTGAAAGTAATACGGCAGGGTAATGATACAAATATAAAATAGTACTTCTCTATATATCATAGCTCCAAATAGTTGGTAAAAATGGTAAAATTGTTCTGAACATAGTTAATGTTTTTACTGCGACAAATAATAACGTTAGATAATTAATATGAGTTTTATGTCCATTCTGGTCCAATGTCCCAGCTGTAACCACTTTCACCCAACAAGATAAAAGTTATAGGTGAATATAAATTAAACTGCTATAATAATTGAGGCAAATTATGCTATTGATCTGGGTCCACCTTGCAAGGTGGACTCGGATCTATATTCACAAATTTAGAATTTAATGTTTACAAATTTAGAATTCACCTTGTGGTTAAGTGGCACTCGTTGTCCCGGTTAACACTCCCACATAGATGATGGGAGTGAGTTTGAGCCTCAGTGGAGGCTACTGTCTGTTAGTAGTACTCAAAAAAATTTAGAATTCTATGTGCACAATTTTAGATTTCAATATACAAAATTACATTACTCAATATTCACAATTTTGTTATATAGATTCAAAAACTGTGTTATACTGTTGAACATAGAGTTTTGATACGGTTGAACATAGAGTTATAAAATTGTGAATATAGAATTATGAAATTGTGAACGTAGAGCTATGAAATTATCAAACTGCGAACATGGAGTAATAAAACTGTGAACATAGAGCTATGAAATTATGAACATGGAGTTGTGAAATTATAAACATTGACCCATGCAATGTGAACTCGGGTCCATGGCATAACAATTGAATAATTGACTAATTCACTAATTGGCCATTATTTTTACCATATGGGCCTATTGAACCGGATCCGACCCATAAGCCCTGATGTTTTATCCGAGAAAGAGGGCCAGTCCAATCCTTGTTGGATCCTAAAATCACATGTGTTGTCTGTGTGTAGTTAAACAACTCCATGAGCATTAGCATTAATGTAAAACAGATTGAGGATTGCAAAGTGCAAACAAAAGGTTAACACCAAATGAATCAAGACTAAATTAATCATATTGACCATTGCAAAATCTTAAGTTTGATTGCTAAATTAAAATTAAATGCTTATAGTAAAATTTAATCAAGATTAAACACTTCTTACTTGTGCCAAGACCTTCTGGTCTAATGTTACCCGGTTGGCCGGTTGTACTCTCATATGGAAGGGGTGGGTCCCATAAGCTCTTATCATGTGTTTGGTTAAATAAGTTGATACAAGTAGTGGATTGTTACTTACACTTAATCAACTGATATGCTAAGCATTTGGTGGAACTTACATCATCCATTGACACGGGGAGATAATATCTAAAGACTAACGAATAATTAGAGGACCTAAAATGAGAAAAAAGTCCAACTTTTTGACAATAATTATTGGAATGAACATGTGGTGTGGGATACTGAGATTATGTTGGTCTGGTCTACTGTTGTTTCTTCGCTTTTTAATTAATTCCCATTAATATGTTAATAATGTTGTGGAACCCATTGCGTAGACATTGTTGCTCACATGAATCTGTGTAAATTCTCCGATATTTAACGCTGTCTGCACCAGGTTGTTAAACAACAAAGTCACTTGATTTATCCATTTTGTCGTGGAGGTTGGTTACCCATCTTTGGAAAAAGTTTTGGTATCCCTGTACACCCTCAACCTCCTGTCTTAGTCACCCAACTGCTGCCAATCCATTTGCCAATGTGATTAATGCACTATTGTCCCGAGAAACAGCTCAGCTGGTTGATCAATCTAAAATTAAAGGAGTTTATATAGTTTCGTTTAGTTAACAATTACAAGAGTAAGCACGTACTTTAAGAAATTTATAAATTGTTGAGACATATTTAACAATTTACATCTTCCACGGACAGGCGTGATGTGACTTTCGATATAGGTGCAATCGTTTTGCAATTAATGAATTTTTGCCTTATTTTTGGTCCTATTAGGTGTGCTGACTGGTGATGACCCGAATTGGTCAAATTATCTAGTCAATTTGGATAAGTTTAGGCATTTCATAGCATTACATCTAATATTTTTTTGGGTGATAAGAAAAATCATATCGTTACTGTTTGAGAATATGCACGGAGTATAATAGAACACATTTGTTTGGCGGCAAACCTGCGCCATCTATCTTCTGCCGTAGGTTGTTCATTAAGCTGAAGAAAGCCATTAACATAAATTGTGGGGTAATTATAATGTCATGAAATTATAGTACTCCATCATATGTTGTGGCATTTGAATTCCCAGATTTGCCTGTCTGTCGGCAACTTGATTCCCCTTACAGTGAAGGGAGCTCATGAGCTTCTTGATTCTATGAATCTGAGAGGTAATTACCAACCAAAGAATCACAATTAAGTCTAGGATTAATTCATTAACTTTAATCTGTCTGTCTCATTTGTCAACTTTAGTCTTAATTAGTTTTTCATAAATGCTTGTATGAAACATGGCATTCCTTTACATTTTTCTAACTTTTCATAAGTTTCGTTCCACCAAATATGATAAAAGAGTGATGCTTGTATGTTTCTCCTAATTATCAGATTGAAGGATCAATTTGTGTGTTAGCAAGAATCGAACTCATTATTTTAGGTACGAGAATCATACTCTACCGCCTTAATCACTCTTTTCTGGAGCATTTGCTCTATGTATTTATAAGAGTTAATTCCATTTTTGGTCCTAGATTTATAGGTGGCATTCCACTTTTAGTCCTCTTTTATCAAAACTTCCACATTTGGTCCTAGTATTATTGTGACATGACCATTTTTGGTCCTTCGTCAACAAAATTGTTGAAATGTTGTTAAATACAATGGTTTTTCAATCATTTTTATACAAAGTAAGTTGACCCCGCTATATTTTTATGTTTATTTTTTTGAAAAAATCTGTAATTGAAGACCGAAATGCCTTTGTATTTAACGACATTTCAACAATTTTGTTGACGGAGGACCAAAAATGGTCATGCCACAACAATACTAGGACTAAATGTGGATGTTTTGATAAAAGAGGACCAAAAGTGGAATGCCACCTATAAATCTAGGACCAAAAATGGAATTAACTCTATTTATAATTATGGTTGAACAACCTTTAGGGCTTTAGGTGGATGGCTGATGAATTTTATTTTTTTTTTGGAATAATTAATTGTTTAATAATACACCATCCAGTGGAACAATTGAGCGAACCACCAAACGCTTGTCAACTAACTAATCCTTTAAGTTATTAGTTGATTTGTTCTCAAAAAAAAAAAAAGTTATTAGTTGATTTAAGTTGCATATATAGTGTACATTGAAGGATCAGTTCCTGATTTACTACTGTCTATGACTCTGATTTATTTTTTTGTGTATCCAGAATTTTCACTTTCAAGCATAGTGTTTTGGCCTATGACTCTATGTGTATATGAACGTTCATCAAAGACACCTTCAAATAATATGCAGCGCAACTTAAATCAAAATTAGAACAATAGACTAAAATAAACTTTTAAATTGACATAATTAAGTATTAACTACAAAAAAAAAATAAAAAAAAAAATCATAGACTAGTAAACAAATGCAATTGAGTTCTTAACATATAACCAATTAAATATCACTGACATAACTTTCACCTTTTTACACAACCACGACTATCTGATAAAGAAATTATGAATATCTAAAAACTTAATTTTTTTAAATTTAAAAAAAAAACAATCATAACCCTCCAAATTAAGATTCAGTATGAATTTTTTTAAAATAAGGTTGATATACCTCCATATGCTATTTAAAAGTTATTGTTTATTATTATATTATTATTATTATAAGAAGGATGCACGATCCAACAAATAACATGAAGAGTAAAACTACTTCCTCCATCTCCATATCATTTTTTGTTGAATTTAATTATTATGTAAATTGTTTAATTACAAAAAAAAAAAATTAAATTATACGTAAACTGTAAACAATGAAAATATTAAAAAAATCTTTAACTAAAAGAACATAATTATTTTAAGTAATGAAAATTACACTTTTTTTTACGCAGAACACTTCATAAAAATATATACAGAACAGAAAAAATAAATAATTTTAAAAGTAAATAAGATGAGTAAACTCTAATAAATAGAGAGTAATTAGTCGGGGTACATACAGATCCAATCCACTATCCACTAGCCCAGATTGTTAAACCGCCGTAACGCCTGCAGGCCTGCTCAGTGCCTGCCGAATAGTTATACCGTATATCCGAGTTCATATTACAAGATAAAATCGTCACAATTTACATATTGAAAGTTCACAATTCAGTAATAAATTATGAATATTTAATATATAAATCATGAACATTCAATATATAAATTGTGTATTTTAAATTCAAAATAGATTCGAATCTACCGAATAATTTGCCTCAGCCTGCCTTTCTGTTTAAATAACACGCCCTCCGTTTTCTACTATCATAAGGACTTTGTCTTGATTTGACACCCTCTCACGCAATTAAAATTTATTCAATATATACTCTCGCTAATAATTACAAATATTTCTCGTCGTTGACAAAAAATTTACACCCCAATTTTAAGAGTATGATATATTCTTATTCTAAAATTTTATAATAATAAAAAAAAAATCACAAAACGCGTCTCTATGATCTACATACTCTCAAAATGATAGAATTCTTTGCTGCAGACGCAGTTCCATTGACTCACTGAATCGTCACCAAATAGAGATTAAAACTCTCTTTCGAGATTGAAATAATCGTCACCAAATACATTTTTTTTTGGAGGTTGAAATAATTGGAACGACAATAATAGATTCTAAATTACTCTCCAAATAAAATATAATTCCCAATTAATCAAAATTATCCTATCAACCTAATATACGTTTTTGCCCTTGAAACGCAAATACTATCCCACTTGCACTCATTAAAATATTATTAAAAAAAAAAACAACTTGCGCCTACTTTAGCGGCACACCATTGCTGTTCTCATCCCCTCCGGCGGGTCCGCCACCTCGCCGGATACACAACGGAGGACCTGCTAAATAACCGTCCGGCAACCACTCGTATCAAAATCAATGCAAACAATTATTCCAGTTCTATTTACATGGATTTTACGAAAATAAATATAGGAAATTAAAGAGAGAAAAAAGAAGAAGAGATTATAACAGTAAAAAACTAGGGTAAATAATATTTATAAAATGGAGAAGATTAAAACAAGGTAGCTTAGCTAGCTAGTTTAATTTAGGCGAAACTACTGAGCAAAAGTACAATTAATTTTTTTTGTTATTTATTTATTGATTGCTCACCAGTCGTTACCAGTAATCTCCGCTATCCGGGTCTTCGGGTTCGGGTTTCTCGTTCAAGTCGGGCTTCTCCTGAAACCAACACGGCTTGAGCTGAGTGGCGCAAGGGCTGGCTCGCTCGCCGTCGCGCGGCTTGTAGGAGCGGCGGTCGTGGCCGCCGAGCGAGGTTTGGATAGCGTCCACTCTAGCGCCGACTTCAACCGCTCTCTTCCGAATCGAAGCGGCGGACAAGTCGCTGAGTCCGCCGCCGTCGCTAACCAGCAGCTCCGGGAAGTTCAGCCGCGCCGATGGCCCGCGGAGGTAGTAAACGGCTGTGTCGTAGGCTCTCGCCGCCGCGACCGGCGTCGAATAGGATCCTAACCATATCCTCGACCGCTTATTCGGCTCTCTAATCTCGGCCACCCATTTCCCCCACTTCCTCATCCTGATTCCTTTGTAAGGTCTCTCGTTCTTCCTCTTCTCTGAACAACACGGCCCGACAACTTCCCCTTCCATCTCCATCTTCTCGCCCTTCAAATTCATACTTCTGCGCTGTGAATCTGCGTATATATGTCGACTGATTGTATCTCAATCCTATCTTTCCCTGTAATCTAAAGCCACGATTGGGGGAATTTTAGAGAGAGAAAGAACACCCATGAAATTTTGGCTTTGTTAAGCTACTCGAGTGTTTCTGTCGCTCCCTAACGCATTTCTTTGTTAAGCTACTCAGGTTTTATATGCGGAGAATGAAAAATAAAAATGAAAATAAAGAGCACCTAGACAAAAATAATTCCTTTTCTAGTTTTCTCCCCGTGCAATAATTTTATTTTGAATTTTCTTAAATCCGCCTCTTTTTGGTAATGAAAAAGGATTTTATAGGATAACTCCAATAAAAATGACTAATAATACAAATTTTCTTCCCAAATTTTACGTTTGTGAATTGTGACCAACTGAGTTATCAATGCGGGTACTGAGGATACAAATTTGTAATCACGAGTTCAAATTTCAACTTTTTTGAATTGAGCCGATCAACTGTAACATACCTTAGTTTATCTCCTTGTTGCTAGTTAGGATCGTAAAGCGGGATATATATACAATGCACACCCTTGAGAGGTGATTGCGAGTTTTCATCATCACCCAAAAAAAGAATTTTATATTTTCCAACCTACTGTTAATGATTTTTGGTTTTCATTCTCCAATTTTTATTTGAAGCGTACTATTCATCCATGTCTTTCTCCATTTCTCAAAATTTGGAGAATTAATAAAATAAATTCTTCCAATTCTAAAATTTTTTAATTTTAAAAATATTTTTTATTAAACAAGTTTGGTTGATTTTTTATTTTTTAAAAAAATTTTCCATTTGTATAGAAAAATTATTTCCCTTTTTTGTTTTGTTAATAGAATAACATTTCTACATTTAATCCTTGAATAATAGCTCGATCAAATTTTATTTTCAATTATTAATGACAATTTCAAATTTAGTTATTCGCGCTATTAATTTTATATAATTTTTGAAAAAGCGAAATGCCAAAAGTTCAACTATACTCTCGTGGTAGATTTATTATGGTATTAATTTGTTCTTCAATTCTATATAATTTGTTTGGTGAGCATCATGTCCAAATCTGATTACTAAAACAAAATTGGAATTGAAGACGCTAGTCGCTAATAATGCATTAATGTACTTTTTAACCCCACTCCAAAATTCACGAATATGATATGAAATTAGTATTTAAGGGCTAAAATTAGTAGTGTTATTAAAGTCGAAGATAAAATATAATCAAATTATTAGTCGATAATTACATTTGAAATTAACTAATGGCCTAACGTATGTGCAATCGTGACAATTAATGACACATAACGAATCACATTAAATTGTTTTGTGTTTTTTATTATTTTACAAATTTTATAGTATCAGTAACACTTTCACTCATATAATAAATTAGAAAGTCATGATTGAAATAGTTTTCAATAATACCAAACATTATTCGAGACAATTTTTAATAATACCGGGTACAATATGAATATGATTGAAATATTTTCTATTAGTACTAGGTAGAAAAATATGTTGTACTCTATATTAATAAAATAGTTTTCTATAATGCCGAAGTGTAATCACCGATTGCACTTGTTATTATTGGAAATGGTTTTCAATGGTACCATATACGATTATGTATTGTATTACAGAAATGTTATTACGCTTTAGTCGACATTGCTCCCAATCGGCATGATAGAATTGCCCATACATACCTAAGAACTTGTTCTCAAAAAATTAAATAAATAAAATCAATCTCATTTGTTTATTTGGAAATACCTAATGAGTTTGAAGCAATCAAAAGTAATATTGTAGTGGTGTTTTAATAAATAATTTAAATTTTAAATTGCATTTAGCAACACTACAGTCTACAGAGTGTACTCGGTGTTGTGTGAAATTACACTTGCATTGTTACAAAAGTTGCCCACACATACATATGCGTACTATTGTAAAAAATCACTCCTTATAAGATAACTATGAATCGATCAGAGTCGTCAGTTTGAAAATATCTAATGGATTTGTAACAATTAGATAAAAAAAAATGGTGACATTTATATAAACAACTGAAATTTTAAAGTGCAACTAATAACACTATGGAATCCAATTGAGCAAAGCTATAGAAGCATTTGTTGAAAAATGTAGTGACAATTTTACAAATAACTTGAACCTTAAAGTGTAATTAGTAACACTATAAAGTACAATTGTAAACACTATAGAGTACTATGTTTACTTCACTTGTACATATTCAAGATGCGCTCTATTATTAGTTGCAATCTATAATGTTATTGATTGCACTTTAAAGTTTGAGTTATTTACACAAATCACTTTATGATCTATTTTTATTTACTTTAAAGCATTTAGATCTTCATAGATCAACGATTATGAGTAATTATTAGTTCTCTTTGCGACAATATTTTTATTTAATTCAAATCATATATGTGTGTGTGCGCGCGCGCGGTAAGTCTTCTCATGTGCGGTTGTGTGGTTGCTTAGGTGCGTGGTTTTCTTTCTTAAGGTGCGTGGTTTCTCTTCTTAAAGTGTGTGGCTTGTGTGTTTAAGGTGCGTCGGTGTTAAAATTAAGGTGCATCGACCTAAAATTTTAGGTGCGTGGTTTTCCTTCTTAATTAAGGTGCGTTGTTTTTTCCCTTCTTAATGTGTGTGATTTGTATGCTTAAGGTGCGCCAATGTTGACACTTAAGGTGCGTCATTTTAAAACTTTAGGTGCGTGGTTTGTATTCTTAAGGTGCTTTGTTTGTGTGCTTAAGGTGTGTGGTTTGTGTCTTTAAGGTGCACCATTTTAAAACTTTAGGTGCGTGATTTGTGTTCTTAAGATGCTTTGTTTATGTGTTTAATGTGTGTGATTTGTGTACTTAAAATTCATCATTTTTAATGTTTAATGTGCGTCTTTTTGTGTTAATCACCTAAACCCTCCATATATATATATATATATATACATATATACATATACATATATATGTATATATATATATGTATATATATATGTATACGTATACATATACATATACATATACATATATTATCTTCATGTATACACTATACCCAATGTGGATTATGATAATTAATTGCAATCTTGCCTTTTTTGTTTGTTTTGAAATGTAAGTAAATGAAGGCGGGGAGAGTGGGCGGATAGCGGTCTCCAGATGGACCGACACATAGATTTCTTACACGATTTTGCATAATTGTTGCCATGTCCTACTTACTATTTTGAACTGCTTATTGGTTATACTCAGTCATGCAGACACGCCCACATATATGTTCACAATTTTGAAACTTTCAAATTTGTAATCAATTAAGGATTGAGATGTATATATACTTCTTCTTCATTATCTTCTGTTTGTATTCCATTGCTCTCAATTTCTTTTCTCCTTTTTTTTTTTTTCAATCTCTAAATACTTTATTTTTTATTTTTTTGGGTTTCATTTAATGATAATATTGTTGTTATTTTTTAAACTAGAACAAAATATTTGGTTCGAGCTACGTAAATAGAGGAATGTAATTGACAGATTTAAGATATATATATTTTTATTCATTTATTACTTACAACATAAATTATTGGTTTTGATTGATTGGTGATCGAAAATATTCACCTACGTAAGTTAAAATTAATGTGAATGGTAGTACTTTTGGACAACTAAGTGATTTCATGAGAAGAGGTGTTATACAAGACGAATATGGTGAATGACTCAATGACTTTGTTTATAAGTTTACATTCAAACTCAATGTTGATGTAGCTTTCGACAATAGTCACCGGAAAATGGGGTTGGGTTTTGTTCTCCGTGACTGTGAAGGGGCGTTCATGGCAGCGAAGCAGGTTCCCTGACCTGGATTATTCAAACCAATGGAGGCTGAAGCAGTTAGTGTGAGAGAAGCATTAAAGTGGATCAAGGAACTCAATCTGTCATCTATTCAAATTGAGACTGAGCTGACTGCCTGCCTTACTATTGTTGAGAGTATCAGGAATGCTCAACTTTTCTCTTCATTCAATCTTATTATTAATGCCAAGGACCTTGTAATCCAGTGACATCAAACCCTTCCCTTTATACGGGAGGTGGTGGGTTCGAGCCTTAGTGGAGTCAATATTGACTCTTGTGCTCCAATACGTAGGTTGAGAAAGTAATTATGAACAGATACAAAAAAAAATAAAAAATCAAGCCTTGTTTATGTTTGGATTGTTTTGTTGTTTCTGCTTTAGAACTTAACTCTTCTTAATGAAATTTCATCTTTGTTTTAAATAAAATAATAATAATAAGTTTGATGCGAGATTCATTGTTGAATTGTGGGCTATTTGTGATAGATTGTGGGGGTGTTTGGCAAACGACTGATGGCTTATAGCTGATAGCTGGTCGGTTTAGCTAGTAGTTGATGGCTGATTGTGTTAATTGGTTTGACTAGCTGGTTGTATTAGCTGGTTATAAAAAACTGTTTGGTAAATTAGCTGGTTACTAGTAGCTGATTGAATGTAAAATGACATTTAAGGATATGCGTGTATTGTATTATTTCAACCTTTAAATATAACAAACCCACCACCCATTTATAAGTAAATAAATTCCATTGATTTCAAAGGACAAAATAGTCAATATACTCATTATCCCAACAAGCTAATAGAAAAAGCTACATTCATTAGCTTTTCAATTTTCAGCTTATTGGCCCAATAAGCCAAGGCTAATAAGCCATTTACCAAACACTTCAAAATAGCTTATTGGTAAGTCAAAGAAGCTAAACTTGATCAAATAAGCTAAAATTTGGCTGATAAGCCAATAACCAAACACCCCCTGTGTATGGCGATGAACAGCGGGTTTTGAATAGCGGGTGTTGAGAGCAATTCCTTTATGAGGTTCTAAAAAATGTGTGATGCTTTTGATTACATTGGTCAAAATTAATTAGGGCATTTAATACTCAAATTCAAATAATAAAATTTTAAAAAC
>CM008341.1:8972051-8983869 GCA_002525835.2 Ipomoea batatas | reverse complement strand
AAACTTGAGTGTTGCTAAAGACCTCATGGTCTAGTGGCATATGATTTACACTCTCACATGGATGTGAGTGGGTTCTAAGGTTTTTTTTATTCTTGCTTCTTTATCACTGTTTTTGTTGTTGCTCAAATTACAGTTATATTTTAATTTAAAAAAGAAATTGTAAAATCTGTAATGTTACGGTTCGTTTCGGACCAGGGTCCACAATGCATTGTGAACCCTAGTCCACGGTATAATGATCTGCGCCCAACGGGTTGTCTTAATCAAATCACCATCCTTTTAAATTTTATTTGTACCCATGTTGTCGAATGTGCATGGGCTCTAGCCCAATAAACCCCATACCAACACTTGGAGCCCAATAAACCCCATACCAACACTTTTAATGATATCAAAGGTAAAATTCCAGATATAACAAGATTTAACGGTACCGATTCATTGAGAATTTATATATTTTTATAATTGTATATTCACACTTTCAATGAACTTAAATATAATTATTTAATGGTCCAGATTCATTGAGGATTCACTGCTTGCAATACATTAAAATGAAAATGTACTACACTAAAAATGAACTAGTACTTAAACAACAGCATAATTGAAGGCTACCAATTTAGTTTCTGGCCATTTAACATAAGGATAATATTGATTTTTATTAGGGATAAATTCTAATGAGGGTACATATTGTTATCTTTTATATCGTGAGTATTGCAATTAAATTTTAATAATTGTATTTATTGAATATTTTCAACCATATATATTTCTCAATATAAAAAAGAAAACTAAACAAATAGGAATTGACGATTTTACCTGATTGTGTATTCCTTTCTTGGTGGAGTTAGTTTTAGATTGTCATTCCTATTCTAATACGCATCCAAACCAACAGAATAACTTGTACTACATACGTAATAATACGCATTATATTCTGATGTATGTGACGTTTGTTTGTCATTCTTTGGGTACAACTCAAGTAAAGAATGTGATCGATACTTATTGGTTGAGTCATAAGACAGATCGATCGAACAACATATATAGATTCATAGTTTTAAAAAGTGGACTGGATAGTACTAGGTATAGAAGATTCTGACAAACACACGCATTATCAATATCTCATCGATAGCTTTTTGTTCGATCTTTCTTTACGATAGATTGATCTCGTGACAAACACAAAATCTTGTTTGTCTTACATTTTTTTTATTTAATTTTCTATTTTCTAAGAAACTTTATTGAAATGTGATGACTGGTTTTAAGTCATTTAAAGAAGACTGAGTTTTAAATTTTTTTTTTTTTTAATATATAAAGCTTAATTTCAAACGTATTGATGATGGGAATTCATGTGAGGTAGGAAAAATGAAAAGAAGAGTACTCATTAAGAAATACTTTGATATCAATTGGCATATCAAACACTTACTACTACTACATTAAAAGTTATAACTAGTAGTGAAAACGCAAGTTTATTTCCTTATACTTTGCATAATTATATATGCCTTTAAAAAAAAACTTAGATTTTGATATATATTGACAAATTAATAAATTTTAATTCATCAATTACTTTTTATGAACTATAGTGAAAACTACAGTACATGTGTGCACGTTGTTTGTGTCATGAGATTGCATAGACAACTGCAAGTAGTGCAAACTTGCATTTATTGTTCAATTGTTAGTGTTTTAAAAATAAATAAATTTCATTATGTATCGCCAGCCACATAAGAAAATGTCTACACCTATTCTATGCGTGTAAACAACTCTAGTATAAATATACTTTTGATGTTTATATATATATATATATATATATATATATATATACACTTTTGATTGACTTTTAACTATCCGTTCTTCATTATATTACAAAATTCTTGATTTTATTGAATATAATGGTCCAAAAATGATTTTTTTTTATGATGATTAAATAGTTTAATTTGAAGATACTAGCGACTTAAAGCATGTGCTCCATCTCAACTAAAAGCCTAAGCTGATAGTTGGACTGCACATATTATATTTATGTGCACACGCCCCCTCAACGTGTGCGGTGGATTTCCGAGCGGAGATTCGAACCCATGATCTTTTGCATGACTCTGATACCAAATTAAAGCATGTGCTCCATCTCAACTAAAAGGCTAAGTTGATAGTTGGACTGCACATATTATATTTATGCTCACACATTGCAAATAATTGAATCACTAAAGTGCTTGATATTATAATATATATTTATTTTAATTTGGAAATAAATTAAATGTCCATTAAAGTTTGTACTGTTATCCAAGTCAGACTCACATGCATATACGTACAGTCTCCCAATTGAATAAAATGAATTAATTAATAAGAAATAGATAATTAAACAGTATATTAAATTAAAGTTGACTTGACTCAAATAATAAAATAAAATTTACAGTATATTGTGTTGTATACCAATCCAATCAGGTTTGAAGTGTATAGTAACAAAGTACCTATCCAACTCCCAACTATGTGTAAGAAAACACTTTAAACTTGCTATTACATCATATCATATATGAATTTAATTTAGGGCAAGGCTAAGTTAGGCCTCTCCTAATTAACAAACAAATGAGGTTAGTAATTAATTCAAAAAAAATAAAAATCAAAAGAAAGTAACATTTTGGTGCAGCCAAATGGTAGAAAGAGCCAACACGAGAGTGAGATATGGCCATGGTGCTCCTGTAGTAGTTGTAGTAGTAGTCTTGTCCACTCTCCTCGTCATTCTGAGATTCTTGTCTGCAATTGATGAATCTTTGTTTTTGTTGAAATTCTCCCACTCATAATCTCCTCCAGATAACTCCCTCTTCATCTTCTCCCCTGAGAAATGGCAGTAATAATAGTTCTTCTCCTGGGCCTCCAACAATAATTCTCCAAAATAAACCCAACAGGTGTGGAGAATGGCGATGACCCCCACTAGGGTGCTCACCATTCTCCGCCATGGTCGAGTCAACTTGATTATTCCGATCAACATCTTTCTTGAGAACGCGATGAACTTGTCCAGTACAATGTTGTTGTTGTTGTTGAAGGCTCTTGGGGCTTCGAATTTTGAGACTGGAAATGTGGCGGCTTGCATAGGTACGAGGAGGTTTCGGTGGATTCTGACGGTGGTGGAAGGGACCACTTGATGGTACAGTGTCTTGGCTGCCTGTCTGCTCGCGATGAACATCCCGTGCTTCACTTCCACTTTCTCGTACACCTCGAAGCTCGGGGAATCCGAGAAATCCTCCAAGAAATTGTTGTTGTCGTTGTTCGCGTTGTGGTCGTTGTCAAATCCCAAGGAGAAGTCGTTGATGTCACTGAAGTTGTTGTGTTGGCTGCTTTCTCCTGCAAATCAAATTAGGTTAGGCTAGGTTATTAGGTATTCAATAACCACAAACAAAAACTTGTTGGTCTAGACAGAGGCTGAAAGGTCAAGTTCAAATTTTTCGTCTTAGCTACTAGCTAGTTAGTTATAGTAAGTTTTTGGCATAATAAAAGTTTGATTCTAACAAGTAGTATCAGAGTACATGTTACTAATTTGAGTCTGGTGGGCTGGGAGGTGCTTGGGGAAGGAAAAAAGAAAAAGAGAAGAGAATGGAGGAAATAATATAGTACTTTAGAACATTTCTGTTATACCATGATCCTCATGCCCTTCTCTATTGAAGCCTGAAACATTTTCTATTGGAACTGCCTTGTAGTCCTCCAAAAGTGTCTGTTTAAACATAAACAAAAACCTAAATCAATACGCATCATATTATATTATAGATAGATTGTCAATTTGTCACATTGTTATTGGTCAAGGATTGCCAGATCAGATTATTAATTATTTACCTTTTCAAGGTCTTTGTCGGACATTCCCACCCATCTTAGGTTCTCCACCATTCTATCCGGCTTAAATTCATCTCCAAAATCTGTAATCTCAATGTTCCTACCACCATTCTGATCTTCTCTCAACTGGTCCATGAATCTAAAGTTACCCATTTCTTGAAACTGGTTAGCATTGTGAGGGAGGAGGAAAGAAAAATCATCATCTGATGCGGCAGTTGGAGCATAACCGCCGCCGCCTCCACCCCAACCGTCTTGGTTCATCAGATCCTGCGACGCTTGTGCAACCGACAGGATTTCCTGAACAATGTCCGGGTTGTTGTCGTGGTTAACGAAACTTGATTGATGATGATGGGGAATCATTCTGGCATCAACATGGCCCACAACGTGAGGGAAATCTTGAACCTCTAGCTGGGGTAACATGAAGCGGTGCTGCAACCTTGCACACTCCAACGCTATATCAACCTGAAATAATAAAATGTGCAGTCAAACTATTAGCTTAGACTTTTAGTCCAACTATCAGCTTAGACTTTTAGTTGAGATGACTGAAAAAACATGCTCCAATTTGTTATTAGAGCCGATTCAGGTATTTTTTGAAATCTATATAAAAGAAGTAATCAGTCTGCACAGATGAGGGGTAAGTAGGTACCTTTGAAGGTGGATAAGGCATGGTTGCATAGTTTGGGAGGGAGGATGGGGGTGGGGTGTGGAAGCTAAAAGCTTCATCTGATAAGTATTGCATCCATTTATCATCATTGGTGCTTGGGCCCGCTGCAGCTACATGATGAAACGGAGATCCATGGACGGCGGCGGCCGCCATGGATGAGCAAGAAGCTGCGGCTGAAGACGGCGGCGCCACCATTGCGTAGTTAGAGCTCTCCATCTCCTCACACCTTCCCTCAGAGTAAATGTCCATGCTGGATGACCTATCACTCGCCGCACTAACGTAATGATCGCCGATTTTCGGGCCCGTATTCGTCAAACTCTTCTTGAATACCCGGCAAAGTGCATATGCATCCTGCACATTCATCATATTATATCAGCAAAAAGTCTAAACTGATAGTTAGATTGCACATTTATGCATGGTGTGTTTGTTTTTTGTACCTGTAAGCCATTTTGAATTTCACATTCCCTTTCATCTAAGCGATATTCATGCATGACCCAATCGGTTCGAGCTCCATGGGGAGCTCTCCCTCTATAATACACTAGGGTTTTCTTCATCCCAACCGACCTCATTTGTGAATTTACTTTCCTATCCTTTCCGGTGGCCTTCCAGTATCCCGCTTTGGTGGCCCGATTAGTCCTTGACCCATTCGGATACTTCCGATCTCGGGGACTAAAGAAATACCATTCTAAATCTTTACTAGGCAATAATGACTTCCCTGCAAATTAAATGGAAAAAAACAATTAAAATGTGATAACAATATTGAAAAAATATATAATATTGTACAGTAAAAGAAAAGGGGGGAATTGAAATGTGATATTGATGAAAGGAAAAGTGGATGATGATGAGTGTACATAATAGGGAATAGGGAAGGCTTGTGACTTGAAATGGAGTAAAGAGATATAAAGATATATAAATATCTGGAAGCTGACAATGTAATCATGCTCTTTCTTCTTGCTTTTTGACTTGGAGTATCTTGTGTAAGTACACATCTTTTCTAGGCTTCAAATAGGAGATTAAAAGATTGAGGGACCATGCTGCAAACTTCCTTTATTGCTACAGACAATATCAAATCAATTTTTTTTTATTACTGTATATTTTGGATTTGTTGGGTACTAAAGCATATGATTTTTGACTGATTAAAGTGTGTTCAAAGTATATGATTTCCATGATCAGAATATCTAATCACCACGCGTTCCCATAGAAAAATTAAAATACAAATTATTAATTATCCATTCACCATTCTCCAGTACTCAACAAAACTTTTAAATTTAAAAATAAAGCACATTCAATAATATGTAAATAATAACTCAGAATAATTATATATAAAGAGAAGCACCTTTAGCTATGTTGGTTCCTTAATTGTTTTGGTGTGTATATTTATGCCAATTTTTATTTTTTTTTACATCAAATGTTATACAACTCGATGCAATTCCGTTTTATTAATAATTCCAATAAAAAAAAATATAAAGAGTGATGATATCTAATACAAATCATATATGATTATCTTTATTAAAAAAAATCATTTTGTAATATTTTTTTTTTGGATGACCGAGAAAACCCAATAGTGTGTGTTGACTGCTGGGTAAACCTCGTCTTGTAACTCTAGCGGGCGAAGGACTATGAAGAAGTGAATCAACCTATGTTATCTATAACTAACCGGCTCAAATCAAGAAGCTAGGGCCAATAGACTGCTCCCGAAGGGAGTCGAACTTGTAACCTAATTATGGGGACGGCAATCATATAGAAGTATTAAATAAAAATGAAAAGAATAATAAGGGAAGTAAATAATATATGTATACACAGTACGTATAGTATTTGATATACCTTTCTTGACACCCACTTCGAATTAATAATATCTTAGGTAGTAGGTCTCTTTCCAAATATAATTCTCCAGCCTAGCTATACTAGCTTGTTTTAGACATTAATGCATGGAAGTTTATATCTCAACTAATTTAACAACGCTTCATAATTAATCAAAATTAAAGTAGACAGCCAAATTATTAATAATAAATAAATAAATAAGAAGAATGAAATTAAAGAAGAAGAAGATGAAGGTCCTGGGTATGTATGGTACTAACCAGGTAAATCCCATGGTTCACATTTGTAGAGATCAACTTCTGGGATGATCTCCAGCTCGATCTTGCGGCCGTTGATCTTCCGTTTCAGGTAATAAGCCACCAGCTCTTCGTCGGTGGGGTGAAACCGGAAACCGGGCGGCAATGAAACAGGTGCCATTATATTATTAATCTTCTCGATCTTAGTTACTAATGTTTTTGTTGTTAGCCAACAACAACGTACTAAGCTGTCGTTTACCCGACAAAACAAGGGTAACCAATCAGCTTCGTCCTAATAATCCGGCCACCACAAAACACTGCAACACATACAAAACCCTAAAACAGTCAGAAACTATATTCTGGAAAATTTTGTATGTTTTTCTTAAGGGGGAGAGAGAGAGAGAGGAGAGAGAGGAGAGAGAGAGACCTTGTGATAGAATTGAAGTTGGAAAGAAGAGGAAGGAGATGAGGAGAAAGGGAGTGTGTATATATGGAGGGGGAGGGGATATATGATGAGGAAGCTAAGATTGATATATGAGAAGACAAAAAGAGAAGAAGCCAAAAAGCAAATGATTATGGGGGAGGAGGAAGAGGGGGTTTGCCACCACTCACCTTTAGGCACTTTATCTTTTAATTAATTTTTTCACATCAAAGTTATGCTTTAATAATCTTTCTTCTCAAGCTCTAACTCTTTATTCTCTCTACCCTCATTTTATAACTATTATCTTATTTTTGGAAAACCCTCACCCTCCCTTTCAAGATACTTGAATTCCACAATTTTTATAAATTTTATATGTTGTAAAATAAAAATAAAACTAAAGAACATGTCCAAAAAAATAATATATAATAACTACAGGTTCCCATCCCTTTCCTACCGTGTGCACAACTGCAACAAGGACTCTTCATTACCTCTTATTGGTCAAGGTCTCCCAATAACATTCAGGTTCTTAATTAGTGAGATTCGAACCCTATCTATGTCTGTGTGTGTGTCATTCAATAAATTCATAGCTTAATTACCTAAAATTTTATTTTAAATGATAAAATAGTTATGTCTTACACATTTAATGTGAACAAAATTACAAACATTGGTGTAACTCCCGCCGATCAAGCTATTATCTTGGTAACCATCACAAGGGTTAGAAGTTGGACCCTGCGGGAGTAGTCTAGCTAGCTATTGAACTTGGTTTGAGTCGATCAACTATGAATAATTTAGACTAGTTTATCTCCTTGTAGTCATTTACCAAGTGAGATCATAAGATGAGATATATATCGTGCACACTATTAACTATATGTTACGGTTTCCTCTTCACTCCAAAAAACACATATTACTTATATGTACCATGATTGGGGTTTTAAGAGTTTGATCTGGATAGGGAGAGTACTATGAAAAAACAAAAAGACGAAAAAAAGAAAAACACATTGACTCACTACTTATACACTTTATAACGGGAAAACTTACAAAGTACTATCACAAAAATTAGAAAAGTTGATGAAATCAAGCCACGCTAATCATTGGGTCCCTGATGAAAATTCGTAAAAAAGAATCAAATTAAAACTCTTCTTCCCCATTATAAATAAGCTCCCTTTTTCACCAAAACAATATTAACCTATGAAACACAAAATAAACATCGGAAAAATCAAAGTATTGCACAAAATTAAATAGTCTTCTGATCTCAGTTTGTTAAGGCAAGCCTATATCCTAGTCAAATCCAGAAATATCATTTAATAAAAAAATTTACCATGCTTAAAGTCGTTTTACCTATTACTATATATATAGAATAATGTTTATTTACAAAAATAATTAAGAGCAATATTTGTTGGGGTTTTTTTCTTGGGTTTTGCAGTACATAATTTTTTATTATTATCATTTTTATTATTTTATATATATTAAACCACCAATCGGGTGAGAATTTAGACAGATCCTTCTTGTTTGTTCATTGAAAATATATGAATTTATTTACAAACTTGAAACACCCTTTTATCGAGTATAACAGAACCTTTTCTCCTCTATAGATAAATTTTATTCATTAACTCTAAATTAATTAATATAAAAAACTAAATCATAAATAATTTTATTCAATCATATCGTTATTAATTAGCTAAGATATAAAAAAAATGTTCAAATTAGTCACCGAATTACACCGGAAATGCAATTAGGTCATCCAATAAAAAATTACAATTAAATCCTTGAAATGTTCAAAATTATGCAATTCAACCACAATTGACGTTCCTCTTATTATCGTTAACGTTATTAACAAAATATTATTTTCTTATTTAAAATATGTGACCAAATTAATACATGCTTTTGGCGCATAATTATTTAATTCCTAAACTAGATGTATTTCCTCAAATAACCATGTGGTATTTTTATATTAATTATTAAATAGTAAAGTATTGTGATTAGTAGTAAAATATGATATAGATGAGAAGTAGGGAAATTCGATGCTTGGAAGTTATCCTTTGTGGGAATCAAAGCTTGCTTATTCCACGTGGAGATACCTGATTTGATGCATGCATGACCGTCCTACGTACGTCAGGATCTCTTAATGTGTTGCCCTACGTTAACCAACCTTGTGAGAAATTAATAATAACTGTTGCCTAACGAGAATTGGCGGCTTTCTTAACTGCCAATCTGCACCAAATGTTCCTTTCACATGTTAATTCCCACGCCGATCAACCGACAATTCATCGCCGAGTATCTACTTTATTCATCTTCGCTGCTTTTTTTTCCCGGCCCCCAGTTTCTAGTTCGGACCAAACCTGTCATTTTCTATTTAATATAAGAGTTTAAAATTGTTTGATACAATTGAAAAGAAAAAAAAAAAACTAAACATAAATATTTTTGGAAAAATAGCATGTTTCATTACAAAAATATCATCGCTTTTTTTTTTTTGTTTTTTTGTTTTTTTTTGTTTTTTGTTTTTCTAACCTAGATTTTTCTCAGTTTGTAGTTTAAGATGAATAGTCAAGATATTTTCATATTTCTCATACGCCAATTATTATTCTCATAATATCTCATCCATTATACATATATGGATAGATTGGTCCAGTGAGAACCATGCTTCCCATGAGAACCCCGAACATGCATCGCGTAACAACTAATAGGCCGGGGTATAATCACTTATACGGAACGATGCATTGCATGACTACATATTAGTGATTGCACTATTTACATACTTTGTTGTATGTATGCGCTGCATGCACTTTAAGTTTGAAGTATATATCAAAATAGCATCGCTTTTTTCCTTATTTATAGCTCTTTGTTCAACATAAATTGATAGTAGATTTAATATGCAATTATTATCGGGAAGCAATTCTCATCATTTGATCATTAATTTACAGACACACACACGTGAGTAGGTTAAAATGAGAATAATGCTTTGTATAAAAATGTGAAATAATCTCATTCATGTATCTCGGTTGATCAATGGCTGAAAAAATCATGAAAATTGAAAAAAAAAATATAGTAGCATTTTCACAATTATTACATTGCATTATGTCAAATTTTAGAACGCACCAACTAATATGTGGCAATTCCTTCAATTCATAATTTGCAAAAGTGTACTTAAAGTTTGATACATCGTAGTGTACTAGTGAATGCGCCGAAAAAATTTGATCAGTACATCATAGTAATCACAAAAATGCATTATAATCTTTTTCATTTTTTTTTATCACCTCAAATGGATGAATGCATTTATTCCTTAGCTTATATATATTGAATATAATGGTGCACGATTTGTTATGAAAGCAAAAATGAAGAAATAATTAAAAGCATTAATGAATGCATATATAGGAGCATGAATTGAAGAAGCCATGTTAGTAGATTAGCTTGAATTGAAGTCGTGAAAGATACATNAAGCTAAGGGTGGTGGATTGGGACAGATTAACTGACAGATCGAAATCGGCGAGGAAAAAGAAAATTAAAGCAGTAAATATAGGGGCAATCACGATGGGGCCTACTTTTGCCACGTGATTAAAAGTGCCGAGGTGGCATGGATAGGTGGGACAGGATCAAGTCTCTACCTAGGCTTGCAGTCTTTGTCAATATAATATCTATATGATCCCTTCTATCTCACTGTACTGTATATTTGATGTATACGTATAATATACGTACATATATATATATTTATAATATAATTTAGATAGATGCCAAAATTCTTCCTCCTCTTTTCCTTTTCATCAATCAATCTTTTTGTGCTTTTCCCTTTTCTTGGGTTCTCCTTAATCTTATTATATACGTACATATACTTAAATGTTTTCAAGTTCTTAGTTTCACCAATGATAAATGATTCATAAAAAAATTTCGTGGCTGCCTAAATTATTGGTTTTGTATGAGATCGTCTTACATACATGCATGAAATTATATCGAGACATGTAATATTTTTTTAGAAACAATTGATCTTATGCGAGACGATGTCGTAAAAAAATCGTATAAATCTCATAAATTTTTACATTACTAGTTCAAAATTCATTGTCTGATGTATCACTGTATCAGGTAATTAAGTTAATTGTATATTTTAATAATATTGAGAGTACTCAATCGACCCAAATTAATTTAAGTGATTCATATAAGCATTCAAAAAAAAAAAAAAGTGATTCATATAAGATCCCATGATGACCGTTTAAATTATTAGTTCAAAATTAATTTTCTCACATAATAGATAAATTAGATGTCTCGAAAATATTGAAAGAATTTTTACACACTAAAAAAAATTAAATTGCACTGAATGATTATTCGATTTTTTTTTTTCTTTTGTGATTCTCAAATCTAATAATATTAAATTGATATGAAAAGAGATTGCAAAATTAATCATAGAGATATTAAAGTAGTCTCACTATTCACACACATTTTGAATGATACAATCTTCATATATTCCTAATTCTTTAAAATCACTAATGATTGCATTGGATTAAACAATTGAAATTGGAAAACTCAAAGAAACAATCAGAAGGTCCAAAAAGAGTTTCCACTTCTGAGAAAAGGAAAAGAAGTTTGAACAACAATTTTTCATAATTAACTTAATAATATTAATAATAATATTTTTATTTGTTATATAATATATATTATTCATCATATATATATAATATTGAAATAATTGATTAAAGAATTAATAGCTTTAATTCTTTCTGTGCCAACCAAAATAGAAACATATGCCGAAAGAATGGGTTGGAACTCTTCTTTTTGTGTCTGAATGAAAAAGACGGACGTCACATGAATCTACAGCCCAAAAGAGGTTTGGGAATAAACCAGAAAACATATATATTTAGTTTTCTTTAACCATAAATAACTTATTGTTACAAAATA
>CM008341.1:8904373-8915473 GCA_002525835.2 Ipomoea batatas | reverse complement strand
CAAGATATATTTATGATACATGAATCTTGATTTGATGAGTTGCTTTATATCTGCTATTCCTGCGATTTGGAACAACCTTAGCGCTTGGATGGTTCTTTCACGACCGTCACCGGACACGTAGCATTTTGCACCACGTAGTTACTCACACTCCCAAGCAACACCCTGTCCATATATACAAATACACACCACCCTTCATTGTCAATAATGTTTGTTAAGTGTTTACGTGTGTATACTGAACATGAATTATGTACTTTATGGAATCAAATTTGGTATATTAGACGAGATCCATAGTGCAATGTGAAACCTGTGCATTATGGACATGAATTCTGTATTTTATGAAATCAAATTTTGTATAGTGAACCAGATCCATGTAAACCCTAGTCCAGATATTAATTGCCTTAAATTAAAGTGTGGTTTAGTACCTCTTAAGGACTCCTAAACCTCTGCTTCCAAGCACAAGAGAATCAAGCTTGAGTTGATCCACAGCATCACATATCTTCTCCCTTGCATCTCCCCAGTATACCTTAGCCACCACCACAACCTTTATCTGCTTCGACACAGTATCAAGCATGTCGAGAACCTCAGGGTCAGGGGTGAGTCCATACTTCTTAGACACATCGAGCTCTCTAAACTCCACCAGAGGAATCAAGGCTGCAAATTAAAGGATCGATCAGATCAGCACCGCAGTGCAGAGACAAGCTAGCAATAAGAAACAAAAATGGAATTGAATTGAAGATGATGAAATTAGGGATTTGGAGAGCGAGCACGTACGAGATCCAGTGTCCTCGAAGAGCTGCTTGTTGGTTGGGTCGGCTTTGGGGGAGACGACGTGGATGATGACGATTCGATCGCCTTCATCTATCAGATTTTCAATCGCCCATTTCAGAGCTGATTTGCTTGTTGCAGAGTAGTCCATGGCCACCCCAACCGAGCGCGCCTTCGCCATTTCTTCTTCTTTCTTTTTGTTATTTGCTCTTTCTATAGGGACTAATGACTTAGAATGGAAGCTTGGTTTTGGTTTTATATATAGAGCAGAAAATAGCTGCGTAGGAGGAGCCTAGAAGGAACTAGAAACAGGCCAGAATTTTTACTATAGACTAGATGGTTATTTCACATGGAGCCCCTCAACTTCCTGATAATTCCACTTTAGACATATGTATTTTCGTTAAGACCATCTTCAATAGTAGAGTTTTTTTGGTTTTTTTTTTTGAGAAGTTTTTAAAGTGCAATTATGAAATAGAAGATGAGATAAAAGAGAAAAAAAAACTTTTAAAAATCTATTTTCTTTTAAAAAAAAGTCGTAAATAGGGAACCACCAGTGACTTTCACATGAGAGACATGCAATTTGCATTAATTTGTGACCGGCCCCATTTTATGCGAAAAATTTCATATTTACAGGAGTAATTTTCATATTCTCTCACTTGTCCCTCTCTCTTCTATATTGACATAAATGTTATTAAAAATCGTAAAAATTACTCTATTGGAGAAACCTTAAGTACACATGGCCCCTGCCAGACTTTTTGATTCTTATAATTTTTGCATTGTTTCCCCTTTAATCTAATCTTGTATACGTGCGTACATGGAGACTAATGTGGTTATATGTGATATGAGAAACTAATGAAAATAAATGGGTTTCAAGTGTTATTATACAAACCTTTGAGGGTATTGGTGAAATTATCCATGTAATGTCTAGAACTTTGAGAAAGCCGTATGCGTGTTGAGATATTATTAATTGGAATGTTGGTTCCTTCTTATCTTTCTTTATTAATAAAATTTTAAAAGAAAAAGAGGCCGTAATGATTATATGAGAAGACAACGTGTCATACGGTTATGTGTGGGGACAAGTTTTGAGATTCTCCAAATGAAAATACTGTAGTATATTTACTCCGAACATGTACTCTATACTCTCACGATTTTTATGGACATGACTTTTGTCTTTCCTCACGGTGTTGAATCTCTAACTTCAAAGACATTTAAAAAAATGTAAATCATGATAATTAAACGGAATATAAAAATTAGACCGTTGGTGAGACTCGATTCTTATTCTTTACTTTTAAATTTTATCCCTGTAGCCAATTGAGTTGCTATGCTGGTACGGAGTGACTCTTTCAAATAGGAAGTCACGAAGTGACTCTTTAAAATAGGAAGGGGGAAGTCATGGGTTTGAGTTTTAATATATGTAATGTAATATTGCCCTGTTTGGTATGGTTGTTGGCTGATTTGGTTGGTTGTTTGGGTTAGAATGTATGATTTGTTGATAACATTGGCTGATTGTAGAAAGTTGTTTGATAAATTATATGTTAGCTGATGGCTAATTGAAAAGGCTGCTTTGAGTAGCCTTTTGAATTTTAGCATTTTGGAGTTGCGAAAAACTTATTATTTATCAACTAATTTTTTGGGCCGCCTAGCGCCTAACTCGGCCGACTGGGCCGAATTTGGCCGAGTTAACTCGCCCAACTCGGCAGAGTTAGCTGAGTTAACTCGAGCGTGTCGGCCTTGTTAACTTTATTATTATATTTATATATATTTAAATTTATTTATTTATATAAGTAAGAGAAGTAAGAGATGTATATATAATATATATAATATAATATATGACATACACACACACACATTAATTAATTTATTATTTTTATAGGTCGCCGCCTAGACCGCTTAGGCGCTAGGCGCTAGTCTACCGCCCGACCAGACTAGCGCCTAGCGCCTACTGCAACCATGCTTTGAATACAAACAACGAAGGTTCTTGGAGCAATGGAGAAATGAAAGAAAGGAGGAGAGATTGAAAGTGGGTTTTGGCGGGAGGTTAAATATGGATGCCATCAATGGTTTAACTGCCAAGAATAAAAAAACCCTAATCCCGTATCAAACCCGCATCGTTCAATATACTGCTAGCATCTATCGGAAAACTCGAAAAGGCTAAATACCTGGACATTTGATACTCCGATCTACATAGAGCAAGCATAATATGTTCATCTCTAAACACTTTATCACAATTTTACGGAACCCTTGGATCTTCATTGCTCCACCCTTTGGATATCACCGATGCTCAGCTTCTCTATCCAAAGCTTCCATTGCTCCACCCTCTGGATATCTCAGCTTCTCTATCCACAGCTTCCATTGCTCCACCCTCTGGATATCTCAGTTTCTCTATCCACAGCTTTCATTGCTCCACCATTTAGATATCTCAGCTTCTCTATCCACAGCTTCCGTAAGCTCCACCCTCTGGATATCTCAGCTTCTCTATCCACAGCTTCCGTAAGCTCGCATCCACTAACGACTTCCGTACACCTGAATAGATATTCTAGAGATAGAAAATAGCTTCCGTGACATGATACCGATTTCTTTGATGTATTTCTATTTCGTCTATGTACTTATTGCCCTTTCAATTCAATTTGCGCGCTAATGGTATACTACTATTTTCAAAATTTATTTTCAAATTTTTGTTTTTTTCAAAGAATTCTCAGCATAATGGGATACATTAGTTTTGCCTGCATCCACATTACAAACATCTGCTTCATTCTGTGAAATTCCATCCATACACATAAGCATTTGAAGCAACTGTGTGAGCAACTCTTCAATTAGATTATCCCTTATATTTTGGACCAATTCATAACTATTGATTCCATCCTCAGAACTTTGACAAAGAATTTTACTGCTGCTAACCTCATTTTTTTTAGTAGAATTACTATCACTCAAAATCTTAATAACTGATTCCTCCAACAATGTAACCAACAGCCATGGTTTTCCTCTCGCCAGAAAACCCATACCGTCAAGAGCGTCACGTACAAGATCTCCGTCAGAGACAGTAGCTCCCAGTGTGTTGATAATGGCAGTTAGTAGAGTGTGATCATTTGGAGGAATGGGCAAGTGAAGCATCAACATAGTTGCGGCACCAACAACTGCAATCCTGGCTCTATTATTAACATCAGCCTATATAATCACCTCAAACTCCAAACTTATATCATCTGCATAAGGACTAAAAGTGCCAGGAAACTTTGGAATCAGTTTATAAAACAAAGTAATGGAGCCCAACGATTTAGTTGTTGAAGGAAGAACATATAAATGCCCGGACATAAATTCCTGCAGTTCGGTCCAATATGGAAAAGTCAGATTTGCAATCCGCTCAACATACTTGTAGTACTCCTTGAGGGACTCCCATTTTTTCCTCGATTGAGTAAGTCGACGAAGACTTCTTTGAATCTGGCTTGATATTTTGGGTCGACTGATTTCCACTTCTTTTCAAGAAAAGCGCATGCTACCTTAAAACGGAGCAATATTATTTAAGTATTAGAGCTCGCTCTGATAGCATATCAGAGCCTGCATGCAAAGCAATCTTGTTTCAGTATTAGAGCTCGCTCTGATAGCATAGCAGAGCCTGCATGCAAAAGCCTGCGTAAACTTTATTGCGGCATGTGCAGGCGCCCGGATGGCTTCGTCCTTAGAAAGCAGGGTTCAGATGAACTGGATAAAATTCTCTATATTGTCTCTTAAGAGTTTTTTTTTTGAGTACTACTGACTCTGTTACAATGTAGTATCTGTTCATAGCTACTTTCTCAACCTATTGAAGCTACTTTCTCAACCTATTGAAGCACAAAGAGTCAACAATTGCCTCCACTGAGGCTCGAACCCACTCCCATCATCCATGTGGGAGTGTAAACCGGTACACCGGGTGCCACTAGACCACAAGGTCTTTGGCACTCTCAAGAGTTCTCTGATTTGGAAGTCGATTGGATTCTTTTCAGAAGTAGACACAGACTCCATGAGAAAGAGCGGAGGTTCTTAGAGCAATGGAGAAATGAAAGAAGGGAGGAGAGATTGAAAGTGGGTTTTGGCGGGAGGTTAAATATGGATATATGCCATCAACGGTTTAACTGCCATGAAGAAGAAGAAGAAGGGAAAAAAAAACTAATCCCAAATCAAACTCGCATAGTTCAATATACTGCTAGCATCTATCGGAAAACTTAAAAAGCTAATTAAATATCTGGACATTTGATACTCTGATCTACATAAAGCAAGCATAATCTGTTCATCTCTAAACACTTGCTCACAATTTTGCGGCACCCTTGGATCTTCATTGCTCTACCCTCTGGATATCGCTGATGCTCAGCTTCTCTATCCATAGCTTCCATTGCTCCACCCTCTGGATATCTCAACTTCTCTATCCACAGCTTCCGTAAGCTCTCATCCACCGACGACTTCCGTAGACCTGAATAAATATTCTGGAGATAGAAAATAGCTTCCGGCGACATGATGTCGATTTCTTTGATGTATTTCCATTTCGTCTATGTACTTATTGCCATTTCAATACAATTTGCGCGCTAAAGGTATACTACTATTCTCATAATTTAATTTATTTTCAAATTTCTGTTTTTTTTATATATAAACTTTTCAAATTTACTACTCCGTATTTTTATTTAATTTTTAAATTTAGTTATTTATTAAGTGTACGTTGAAGTAGCTAATTTGTCGGTAAAACTCTTTATTACATGAAAGGAATAACCAATTAATAGGAGGACACATTGGTTGAAATGAATAAAACGATTACCTCTGTTGAAAAATGATATTTTTTAGTTTTACTATTAACATGTAATCGACAAATATATCAACACTATGGTTCGAATAAATAGATAGAACCAACAATATTGGTACGCACTATGTGCATGGGTTATTGTCCCACTAATATAAAATGAAGTTATTTTAAATGTATATTATTCTTTGACGTTTTATAAGAAGCAACTATGGAAAAAATTTTGGGAATGTGATTTTTGTGTTAAGAATGTGTAAATTTTGGGGAATGTGTTTGTGGTGAGGAAGTAATAGAATAAGATCGAGTTTAGATACAAAACCCTAAAATATCATATCTTTATGAGTGATTTTCTTGTGGTGAGGAAATGTAATACTAATATAATCAATATAAAGTGCTTGTTACTTAAAGAAAAAATGTAAGGTTGTCATCATCCCTGCAAATTTAGCATTGGCAATATAATGTGACATGGCAAGAGAGAGAAATATTTTTTTATTTTATTTTAAGCTGATGTGTATTGACAAGGGAGAGAGAATTGACTAAATTAGCAATAAGAGAGAGAATTTGCTAATTTGCCATGATGCACCTTTTGTGCTGCCAACCCACCTTTTGTTTCCTTTTGGGAAAAGGATCAAATAAGCCCTCCAACATTACCTAAGGAGTCAATTAGGTCCCCGAACATTTTTGAGTAGCAATTAAACCCATAAACATTGTATTTTGATGCAAAAAAATCCATAAACTTCTTAATGACCTGTGATCACATGTCATTAGGATTCCGGCTAAATTTCCTGCACACTCCGGCCATATTCCGGCACAAAGGTCACCGGTGACTCACTGGGTTGCCTTCTCACAGTGAGAAGGCGACCTGTCGCCTTCTCCGGTGAGGAGGCGACACCGGAGAAGTTCTCCAATGAGTCACTGGCGCCCGTTCGACGGTCGCCGGTGACTTTTGTGCCGGAATAAGATCGGAATGTGCCGAAAATTTGACTGGAATCCGATCACAGGTCATTAGCAGGTTTATGGACTTTTTTGCATCAATATACAATGTTTATGGGTTTAATTGCTAATTTAAAATGTTTAGGGGCCTAATTGACTCCTTAGGTAATGTTGGAGGACTTATTTGACCCTTTTCCCTTTCCTTTTTTATTTTGATTATTTCTGTTAATATTATTTTAGTATTATGTTTATAATATAATAGGAAAGTGAGACCCATTTTTTAGAGTGAGAAAGATTTGTAGAGATGTAGAATAAAAAATGTATAATTTGTAAAGTTGATGATGTGGAAGTGAGACCCATTTTAAAAAATGCTAGGGATTTGCAGGGATAAGGATAGCCTAATAATTTAAATTTAATGTAAAAATATAATATATATTTTTCTCCAAAAGTATTACATTTTACCTTATAAATAACAAATGTTTTATTCTTGATTAATATTGTTACATGTTTTAGTATAAGTATTGGTATTACATTTTCATCCTGACTTGATTCGTCTCCCATGCGGTCGTGCGGACTTATTTGTACTATTGGGTGCGTTCAGATCAACAGTTGAAAGTCAATAAAGAAACAAAGGGTAGTGGTATTTTGGTAATTTTCTACACCATGTATATTTTAGAAAATCAATAAAGATGAGAAAAATGCAATGACAATTTAGTAATTTATTTCACCATGTATATTTCGGTGGTGCACTTATGAGTGGTATGTGGTGCAGTGCACTTTTAAGTGGTCTGTGTGTACCACAAAGTGCGAATTCGTGGTGCACTAATGAAAAAACACGGTGACATTTTGGTAATTTCCTACACTAAGTTTATTTTTGTAGTGCATTAGTAGGTGGTGCATTTAGGAGTGATATGTGGTCAATTAATAATGATATATGGCGCACCATAAAGTGTTATTTTGTAGAAGTGTGTATATGTTGAATATATATATAGATCGAGGTTCGAATTGACAATTCAAAGTATAACTACCGATCCTGAAATCGAAATATGAGCCTTCCTAAAAGGTTCCAATTCTAATTTGTAATATTTCAAAACTTGAAATTGGCGGTTAGAGCCGAAATTGAACCGCAGTCACCCTTACTTGCCAAGGAAGGAAGATAACAATAAAGAAAAGAGTAAGTAGATAGTTATCCAATTGATATCTGCTTCTAGATTATGACTTCAAAAAATTAAGGGTTTTTCTATAATACTACGTATTATATTATCCGCTATAATTGATATATTTAGTGTACTGCGTATATATATATATATATATATATATATATATATATATATACACACACACACACACACACTTTATTTCTGTATTTATATCATGGTGTATAAGTTGTTATCAAACAAAACATTCATATTAGTAACAATTTTTTTTAAAAGAAAAGTAATACAAATGTATGTTATTGAAAATGTATAATAAATTTCTAAACAAACAAAACCGTAGTAGTAAATACTAAGGACTTTCCCAACAGTTAAATTTGGGTGGTGTGATTTTTGAGGTGTTTTTATAAGTATGCTAGGAAAGAGAAAATGAGAGTGGAGAAAAAAAAGAAAAGGAAAAACAAAAAACAAAACAAAAATTGAAATAAAATAATAATAATAATTTTACGCGCCCAAGCGGGCGCGTGCCCGCCTTGGCGCGAATATTGCGCCTCACGCGTGTATGAGGCGCAATAAAGCTGTTCAGTGGGACCCATTCAAACCTGCGAAACACTCTAATTTGCAGAGAAAGAATTCAATAAAAACACCTATTTCCCATTCGACAAAAGCTGATCAATTGTGTTTTACTGTTCCAAAAGCAAATAAAAATCAACCATTGAAGATGGCCTAATACTCATAAAATGTAAATCTAAATGGGAATAAGTACGGAGACTGCGCCAAAGACCTTGTGGTCTAGTGACACCCGATGTCCTGATTTACATCTCCGCATGGATGATGGGAGTGGGTTCGAGCCTCAGTGGAAGCAACTGTTGACTCTTTGTGCTTCAATAGGTTGAGAAAGTAGCTATGAGCAATATTACATTGTAATAAAAAAAAAAAAGTACGGAGACGGCCAGTAATTTTGTGCCGTGGTCCGGATTCGAAGACGGGCCAAGACCCAGAAAATGGAAGTGGGCTTTTTGGGCCTCAATTTATAGATCAATAAGTTTAGAACTAGGTTCAGATTCTGATTTCTGATTGATCGAAATGTTCTTGAATGCCCAATTATAGGAAAACCATATTTGATTTTTCTTTTTAATTCTTTACTTCTATGAATTATATCTTTGGACCTTATTAATCTGTTACATAGACGTGGAAAGGTAAATTGAGTCAATTTAATGTCACCTTACATTGACCTGTATACTTTTGCGCAAACTCCCACTAAAAAGAAGTTGAACTTCTCATCGACTAACTGATGCCAATCTATCAGTATCCAACAAATATAATTATAAAAAATATTTATCATAATAAAAGTAATAAATTAAAATGATAGAGATCAGATAACCTAGTTAAATTGATCAGACTATTGACTTGGTAATCACAAGGTTAACCGACTATCAATGGAAGGGATTATTAAATCATTGGAGTATTGAGAAAAATTAAACTGTCTTCAACCTACTAAAACATAAATGAATGGAGAAAGTAAGAGGCAGATACATTCCGTTTATTAACGAACAAGAAAGAGGGAGTAATTACAAGGTGCAAATTAAAGAACGCAAACTGCAAACCCTAATTGGCTTCTAATAACTACTAACATGGTACATGAAGCCACCCTCCTAGGAATATCCATAATCTACGTACAGTACATTATATTCCTCAAATCTACAAAAGTTGCTAAGTCCAATAATCCTACGTATACCAGAAATGCAAATCTCTGGTAATTACAACACAAACGTAACCCTGTTTGTTTATTCAAGCAAGTATGTAATTAAACTCAACTCAAGCCCCTTTGATGTACAACGTGGTCCACACGTCAAAAATGTGACAATATCCCATCATATCACCCGGCCTATAGTGGGAAAAAAGTAAAAAATAAAAAGCAGCCAATTATTACCACCCACCCATCATGAATTAGGTGGTGAGATGGGAGTCACTTAATAGCAGGCTTCATCGTGTTGAGAATTGAGAAGTTCATTGATGATCTGCATGAGATGCAGCTTGAGCATTTCCCACTCATCAAATTTGGCTCTCTTGGAATAGTCAAAGGCCTAGTTGACCTGAAACACATACACATATTGCATAATTAATAATGATATGCCTCTCAAAATCCGGGTTTAAAAGTTGATTTCAATGTCACGAAGTGATTCTCTTATATGAGAGATCATAGTTCGAGTCTCAATGGGGCGATATTGACTCGTTATGCATACCTTTGGGGGTAGAAAGGTCTGTCAAAATAGGGCATCAACTGAGCTCTAGGAACCATCTCTTTTCTTAGAGTACGGATTTCTTCTTCTTCAATCATCTGTCAAAAAACTAATATAATTAACTATGAAGTTCTATTACATCTAGTCTCAATTCTTACCTCCTCAATTTTACTTTCTAATGTGACAGACACTGATAAACTATATTTTTTTCATGCTAGCCCAGTGGCCAGTAAAAGTGTCTACATCAAGATTTTAAGTGTGTAAAAGTAAAAGTTAACCAAATCGGGAGTAGAGAATGAGAGTTCACGTATTTATTTATTTATTTTGTATAACTATGTGAAACAGTGCTTGTCCTGCATGATCGATCTGATATGAGTCTTTTTTTTAATACCTTTTGAATCTTCACTAGGTGCTTCTTTTGCTGCTCCATTATGTACAGCTTTGTTGCCATCTGCACTTTAGTATTAGAATTGAACCCCAAAATAATACTGCAACTTAATTAACTGGCTAGTAATATGCTATTTATGTTTCATGTATTACAAAATTTGAATGTCTGTTTATGGTTTCTCGAGATTTTATTGTCAAGTCAAGTGGGATGAGAGTATCAACAAAAAGTTTAAATTATATTACATTATTGGTGAAAATGATCAAGATTTATTAATTAAATTAACACTGACCGAGTAATTGAACAGGGCACGTTTGATTGCCCTTTGCTGAGTATGGAGTTTGATATCCTGTGGTTTGGTGCTTTCCTTCACCATGGACTTCTGCTGGCACCATAATCTCTAAAGTTAATTACAGTATTATATAACTAATTTTGTTTTAATGTTTAAGGATTGATATCTGATTTACCTTATTTTTGTCAACTTGACGCTCTTTTGCTTCGTCTCTCATCTGTAAAAAAGAAATATTTAAAAAAACATACATTTTAAAGTTTAAATATGACATCGACACTTAAATTCGTAAGTTCTAACTCATAGGAAATAGCCAAGATCTTGTGGAAAAATAACTCTTGTTATACATACATAACACTAACTGTCTTTTTAAAATATGCAATATTCTAATAATTTCAATTTTGAATTTAATAAATTAAATAGTAATCTTTTCAATATTTTTACCCCAGACTGGTTCTTGAATGACTGTTGAGGTGAATTGAGTCTCACTGATCTAGGGGTGGACGAGACTGGAGAAGTTGGACCGCTCCTTGCAAGCTGCATGCAACCCAAATTTTTTTTATTTAATT
>CM008341.1:8892618-8903609 GCA_002525835.2 Ipomoea batatas | reverse complement strand
TACACGTAGGTACCGTTCTTGCACCCATTTTCACCTTAAATATATAATGCTAGCTGAAAAACATAGAATAAGGAGATTATTGAAGTTGTTTGGCGCAAGAATTGCATCTTATTTGGGCTGATGATGAAGATGATGTGGAGCAGTGATCTGTAAGGAGATGAGAGGTGGTGAGATCAGCCAACCAAACTTGTTCTCTAATCCTCCTGGCCTTAGCCATTTCTTGATTCGCCAGTTCAATCAAATACTTCGCTTCCTTTCTCCTCTCTTCAGCCATGGCCTTATTCTCCCTCGCCACTTTCATCATCTCCTCCGCCTCAAACTTCAGTCTCAGTGCCTCTAACGACGCGTCCTCTTCGTCTTCAATCATGGCGGATTTTGATGAGTTTGAAGGTGGAAATAACTCCAGTTCTTCAAGCTTCTGATGATGATTATGGTGAGAGAAAGTATTGATGATCATCATATTGTTATTATTGTTGCCATATTGATGGAAATCTGCAGTAGTTCTGTGGATTCTTGGCTCTATACTCATCAAATTCAAGTTCATGGCTGATTTGCTTGGAGTTTCTCTTTCTCTTCTGAAACTCTTTGGCTTGCATGAATCTTGATGCTCAATAAAAGTTTCAACCCTAAAATGAAAAAAATTAAAGAATCTATCATAATACAAATCAAAATCCCCAAAATCAGATGTTGCTTAAAGTTTTCTTCGAATCTAGTAAAGGTATTGCTATTGAGCATATAATATAAACATAAATGTGCAATCCAACTATCAGTATAGACTTTTAGTTGAGATGGAACACATGCTTTCAATTATTGATTCCTAGATGTCTGTGGAACATAGTTATCTTCGAAACTTGTGCTTTTTTATGTTTTTTTTTAAGAAGGAATGAAACAAACCTAGAAAAGACGCGACCGCAGTCGCAGGAATGGCCTTTTGTGCCGCAGGTTTTGAGGTGAGCTTTGTAGTCGGAGAGAACGGCGTAGGCTTTACCGCACTTATCGCAAACCCATTCCTTGTGGTCACAGTGTTTACGCCGAAAGTGCTTTTTTATCCCCACCAAGTCCCCCAGCGCATGGCTCGGGTCGTGGTGAACGCAGCTCGGCTCCGGGCAAACGTACACCCGCTTACGCGCCGCCTCTTGCGGTGGCGAACACCCCTCACCCGTACTCCTCGCCGCCGCCTTCTGCGGCTGCCACGGCACCTTGTGTCGCCGCCGGTGCATCTGCAGATTCTGCTCCCGGTGGAAGCTCATGTTGCACGTCTCGCACACGTACCGGTCCGATTCCAGTAACTTCTCAGGGGAGAGATATATGACTTGCGCATTAGGATCTGCGATTAAAAATTGCGTAGATTATATTATTATCAACAATTCAAAACAAAACCCAATCTTTTTTTAATTTTAGGCCGCCGGGATCGGAATAAATTAACAAAGATTAACCTAGCTACCTGGAGTTCCAGCAGGCTTTCGTTTCCTTTTGGTGGTGGTGCAGCCATGGGTGATTTCTTGGGAAAAGAAATTAAGCCTAGGAGAAGAAGAAGATGATGAGGAGGAGAGATAGATGGAGTGATTGGGTAGCATGGCTTGCAGCTAGTCCTAGTTAAGATATGATAATATGTGGTCATACCTGTTAGCTTTTTTATTCTTCTTTTTATATTTTCTCGCAGAGGATCGGAAGCAATAGGGTTTGGATTTACTTTATATTTCCTCAGTACTATTAAGAGTCTGTTTTACCGTGACGGATTAATAGTATGTAGAACAGATAAAATGGGGTAGAAGGAGTATATATTTTAAATGATAGAATGAAATTTGCCAACAAGGCCAATAGACTGTTCATATTGAGTTTCAAACTTGTAACTTTATGATTAATTGATTACATAGCCTAACAATTTGACTAACTTGGATATGGCTGAGGGTACTTTAGCTCTCACAGTTTAAACAACTTTTGTTTATTTTAAATCTTTTAATTTTTTATTTTTTTTGGTGGTAAGGAGAAAAGCCCACAAACCACTCAGACAATCATTATATGGTGGACCATGGTCTCAAAACGTCGTCGGTCCGTAAATGAAACTACAGTAATCTCAAAAGATACTGTCTCACATTTGTTTTTATATTGTCAAATGAAACTGTAGTTATATCAAAATGAAACTGTAGTTAAGTTGAAAGGAAACTGAATAACAGTTTCACATATTTGAGTGTATAATGTCGAATGAAACTGTAGTTATATCGAAAAAGAACTGTACTTGTGTTGAAAGAAAACTGCAGTGTATATAAAATGAAACTGAATATGTTATACACACAGATTTAACGGTGCGAAATTGAGTCATTTCTGCAATTTCTTTTCATTAATCAAAACGACGTCGTTTTGATATATGGACAACCATGCATTGTAGATCGTGGCCCACAATAAAATTTGCACCGCACAAAAAGTAACCGCATTAGAAAAACTCTTCTAATACAAGAATTATGTTTCATCAACTTGGCCTCTCTTTTGATTTGTTTTTTTTTTTTCTTTTTGGTTCTTATAGAATAATATGCTCTTTTGTCTCATTTGATCTATAAACTAGATTTTAACTCTGGCCATATTCCTTTTTGTAATAGTGTTTTTTTTTAGTTTCTTAATAATCATTATATTTTTCTTTATGAAAAATGTCTTATTCGGCTCCAAAAAATTTTCCTCCTCTTAAATTAAAATCCCTCATGACATATTTTATAACTATTAGTTGCCATGAATTGGTTGACCACACTAACTTATTATCAAAGCTAAATCATCCCATGAAAAAGTATCATGTCTTGGAGCTGAGGAGAAAATTTTGGAGGGTGAGTAGCATTACTTTTTTTTTTATTTGCATAATTAATTTTGTTTTTGAAATCAAATTGTTTGACCAATTAATATGTATTTGTCAAAATAATAAATCATATGGAGTAGCATATAGTGTGCCCTGTCTTTTTAAAAAAAAAAATAATTAGATAATTGAACGGATTTTCACCAAATATTGCTACTAATAAATTTTTAAAATTAAATGTGATATTTAATTGATAAAATTGTAGAATATTTCATACTAAGAATATAAATAACTGGCTAAAAGAAAGATTTAAAAGGTTCTTTTCTAAACATAATATAAGCAGACTTTAAAATAAACAAATAAAAATAACATAATATTAAAATTAGAAGAAAAAATTAAATAAAAATTAGCAAATTAAATAAACATAATATCAAAATTACAAAATATTAATTAAAAAAAATTATAAGTAAAGATTGTAATAACGTCGCTAGATGTCCATCCGAGCACTAACGTCCATTTCGATTCCTAAATGATTTTGGAGATGAAACTGAAAGGCGTTATTAATTATTACTATGTAGTAATTAGTATTGGGTCGCAACTTGGAGAGCTGAACCCAACATCCTATCATCGAAACATGGTGCTGATAGCTAAGCAATGTATACTTTATAAGAAAATAATGTTATACATTTGCTCTTCAAAAAAAATGTTATACATTTGCTACTAGTTATAACTTTTGACATATCGGTAATTGAATAATTAGTATCAAAGCAAATCAGATGTGCCTACCTATATGCAAATATAAGAAATTTTGATATGAGAATTAGGAATATGTTAATTATAATGCCTGATTTATGTAATTGTAAAGATCACAGATTTGAATGCCTCTCTTGTTTTAGGTGGGTTTTGGATTGGGGAAAAGCTGCAAAGTTGTAGCAATGGTCTACGGAAGTTTGTGTGTTCGCTATCGCCAAAATTGAATGCTGCGTGTGTTGTTCAGTCAAAAGTGGTAAAACTTTAAGCTTTCTCCTTTTTCCCATTTTTAGCCTTCGTTTCAAAAAAGAGCTGCCGCTAGCCATTTATTACCCTTTTTTTTTCTTTTTTTTTTTGGCTGTGTGTGAAATTTCGATCTTTCTCCGTCCATTAAATGGTCTGAGTTCATCCAATTAATTTTCCCTTGCTCCCTGAGACACAGGAACTGACCCATGGGGATTTTCTTTTGAAGAAGATTTATTACCGCTTTCTGCTTGTTTGATTTTTAGTTTATTACAATTGTTTAATTAACTCCTAATAATTAATGAATTATTTGTGATCTCAAAAAAAAAAAAAAGATTTTGACCATAAAATTAAAAATTATTTAAAAAAATATTGTCACCAAGAAATATTAACTCGAGTGTTAGGAATTTAAGTCGTTTAGGTTAGAATCAAGCGTTTATTACTATATATGTCAAATGTTATATAACTAGCAACGAAAACAGATTTATTTCTTTATATTTGTGCAGCAGCCAACACTACATTTTTTTTATGAGAGGGTATTAAGCTTTGCCCTCAAAGCCTTTGCCCAACAACCCCTGTCCCAACACCAGTACGTCAAGTTTAACTATATTGTATGCATATAGTCCTGATCAAATATTTATCACTACATCAAATGTTATAACTAATAGCGAATGTGTAACTTAATTTGCATGGCAGCTAGCGCCACATTTTGATGGTATTATGTTGGGTTTGAACCTCCGAGCCTTCACCCAATATCTTAATTACACAGTCCGGAATGAATATCCATTCGAGTTCAAGATAAAGAAAGCCCTAAATCTTCCTACCATTGACCAGTGTCCCACTCCACAATATTAATACTAACGGTAAGTGTCATCTTGACATAATCCTCAATACTCTCAACTAGGTGATCGAATTAATTATAATATGTGAATCCTAAATCATTAAAAGAGATAGACAGAAAGAGAAACTAATTATATTTTTAAAAAATTAAAATGCTTAATATGACCATTAATTGTTCTAAACCATATAAAATGTTTGGTTAATTAATGATCTTTACTTTTGGTCAGAACGAAGTAGTAGTGGCCAAGAAGAATGGCCGACTAACATTCTCCAATCCAACCAACGATTACCATAGTTGCTCATTATTCTCACTTTATTATGGCTGAAAATGATGGTTGTGGTGTTGTTTTTCGATTTTCACATTGAAATTCATTTTTTTTAAAATTATTTCAAGGGTATTTCAGTAATTTTATTATTTGTTAATTTTTATTTTAGCATATTATATATCTTATTTTGTATTTTTTTCGTTTTTACAAACCAAACCATATAGGATTATATTTCTTATCAATTTCATTTCTTTCAGATCTTAATTCCAATTCTTTCTATTGTATTTTAATTTGAAAACCAAATGTTCCATAAAAAATTAGGATGGAAAAAAAAAAAAAAAAAAAAAGAGAGAGGAAAAGAAACTATTATGTTGCATTTTGGATGGATAGAAAGTGAGATTATAAAATGGGGTTTTTATACTTAATAGGAAAGGCTAGTTATATATCAAAATTTTGCATAACGTATTGTATTAAATAATACTCCGATCCGTATGTTTATTTTATGTTATCTATAAGAATTTATAATGTATTTTTAATAGTCTTAGAATTGGAAAGGTTAAAACAAAAATAGTAAGATTTTAGTGGTTGGAAAAGTGTACTACATTATTGTCATACAATCAAACACGTGCTTGGAGAGCGGTAGGAACAATTATCTCAAATGTTGCCATTAGATGAAAGATATGTTATAAAAATAGAATTAAATTTTATATTTAAAAAATTAAAAAAAAAGGTTTAGTATACTTTCAAAAAGCATTACTTATATCACATGTTAGAGCAACATTATCAGTGGAGTTTTTTCACGGTATTATAGGAGTTTTTGTAAGTGTGATTAGGAAAGAGAAAGTGGGAAGAAGAAAAAGAAAAAAGGAAAAACAAATAAAATCTGACAAAAAAACAAAAGAAAATTAAAAAATAAAATAAAAAAGTGTATTTGAAGTCAGAGCTGGCGGCCACTCTGACGCGCCCTAGGGGCGCGTGTGCACCACGCGCCCGCTGGGGCGCAGTGTTTCGCCCAGACGGGTGGCGTCTGGGTGTTTTTTTTTTTTTAATCCTTCTGACATTATCCTCCATTTTGCAGGAGGATGATTTACTTTAATTTTTGCCTCCACACTAATGCATTGAATCAAAGTGAAGATCATAAACTGACATTATCCCCTAATTATTCACAGATGGGGTTGCTCTAAGTAATCTCATTGATTTTCAAAAAAAAAAAAAAAAAAAAACTAATCTCATTGTAAAGAAAAATGTATGAATTCTCTTTTGTAGTTTGGTCTGTGAAAACACGTCCTAAAATTTGACTGCATAGCTTGCTCTTAATTAGCTTGGCTTTTTGAGCATTGTCTTTTTCTTGTATTCTCAGTTTATGACATTTGCATTATTGCACGCTATTGATTAAGCCTATCATCGTGTTCAGTAGCTGGGTTTTTACTTTTTAGCCACTCCAATCCCCTTGAGAAATTAGCTTTCTTTTCATTGGTATTTATTAGTGAAAAGCTGCTGCGATAGGATGACTTTGCTACATTCGTACATACTAACAAAAAGTGAAGTTAGTTAGTTGACCATCTATCAAATTTAATTATTTAATGGTGCATATATGATCATGTCTTTTACCCTTCCTTCTAGCTTCTACATTTCTTTCTTTTTTTTTTTTTTTTTCTTTCTTTCTTTTTATAAAGGTTTAGCCTCAACTAAAAAATATTTATCTCTCGGTCTAAAAAGTGAAGGACGCAACTATTGTTTACAAATTATTCTAATGCCCTAGCTAAAAAATATCGTTAGAGTGAGAGAAGGGACAAATTATATTATTCTTAAGTATTGTTACAACTTCAAAGTTCAATGAAGCCCTTCACACAACTTGACAACTTGAACACAAAGATGGTGTGCTACCCACTCACTATCTCCATGATAGTCCTTTAAACAAGCTTGAATACGAAATCGCCGGTTCTTCACTGCCTAGATTACCTCATCACTACATGATCTTCACGAAGTCACATTAAGTGGTCTGTGGTCGATCTCAAACCTTTTATCAAACCATTGGAGTTTTTGTCGATCTTTTGAAAAAATAAGTTTGATTGAATCGAGATAATTCTTGAACACTTAGAACTGCTTGATGTTGCTCTTTGCTTTTCTCTCAAAAATTTCAGAGTTTGATGCCCAATTACTTTGTTTTTCCTTTTAAGTGAAGGAGTGCTCTATTTATATATAGTCAATAGAGTATGGAGTGCCTTTTTACTGGATTCAAATCAATATATATTTGATCATTGGTACTCACTAGGTGTCCAAAAGTTGACATTATTGATCTCCTCCTTTTATGATGTAAACCTATATCCACTAGGTAATACATATTTCCCTTTGACAAGAAGAAAGTTTAGAACGGGGTGGGAGACTATCTCGCGATTTGAAAATCTTATTTAAAAGATTAATGTAAGTTTTGAGTGCGATACAGAAGTCCTGTAAAAATTTTCTTAAAGATTTTGTAGCATTTTGGTTTAACGTGGAGGTGTGTGTTTGAGCTTGGAGTATATTGTAATATAAAGAGTAGAGAGAAAGTGTGAAACTCAAAAGTTTTTATATATAGTGGTTTAGCCAATCCACTATTGGCCTTTGTGTAAAACCTGTCTCCCTTTTTAGCACGGCACTAACTGCTTTGTGCGAAGGCTTGCTCATTGTTAGAAGATATCTTGGTGTCATAATATGTCCTTGGAGAGTTTGTCCAACAACTCTAATCAAGAAAGGACAAAAGACATTCCGGCCTCATATGTTCTATACTTCTTTACCGAATGACCTTGACAAAGGTGTGTTAGATGATAAGACATTTACCGGAAGGCCTTTATAACATATGACCTAAGTCTACCACTTAACCTTCCTATACTGAGAAAGGTCGTCTATCGGATTATGTCTACCGAAAACAAGACCTATGCCGAATAAGATAATTACTCTGATCTCATGTATAATATACAAACGAATGCAAAGTCTAAGTTCCTAATATACAATCAGTAACATCATCAAAATCTATACAACAATTATTACTAACAATAACACTTTACTTTTATCTCCAAGCTAAGAATCGTTTGCATCTTTTAAATCGTGTCTAGTAGTATCCTTACTACTCAACAAGAAAGAGCTTAGACTACTATATATATGGTATCTAGTAGTATCTTAATTGCCTTTTAAATCTTGTCTTGTACTCTTGTAGTATCCTTAATTAGTACTTAATGCGGAGTCTCAATATTCTTACTCTCTTCTCAACTAGCAAGAGCTTACACCGCTCAAAGGGTGTCTCATCCGTACAATGTTGTATCAAAGATACTCCAATATTATGATTAGAACTACTTCTAGAAATTATCAATTTATGTTAGGAGATATTGGATTTTCAAGATGACAAAGTTGATAATCCTTTCGTTTAAATTCAAATTTTATTTAATGTACATGTCGGTCTAATAATACTGTTAACAATAAAGATACTCTCAATCCACTTGGAGAAGCATTTAGATCATTCAATCCCTACACGTATTATCATTCAATTTTTAACAAAAGTAGCTTCATTGTACGGATAATATAATTACACGTACATACTTAATATGACACTTTCAATATTGTCTAACTAACTATTGAATAACTCTTATTAGTACGTCCATTTAAGTAGGGATCCTTCTCATTTTCACCATCAAATGTCTTCTCAACAGTGACCAAAGAATCGCTTTCAATTGCCACCAATCGAGAGTACCATACTCTAACACATAGCAATTCATATTAAATAATTCAAAGTTTTGTCAACGTACAAATACACAATATTTTTTTAAAAAAAGTAAAATTAATTTTCAATAATAAAAATTTACTTGACATGAGACTGTAATATATAAATTGATTGTTAAATCAGAAAATTTTAAAATCTAATTATGAGATGAATATTTTGGATGCAGCTAGCTAGCTAGGTTGCATTACTGAAGATGAAGAAGAAGAATTATGGGTCTACAAAATTCCAGAAGGAAGAAGAAGAAGTGGGGTCGGAATTGAAGGCTTATTGTCTGGAAATGATGAGCTCCTAATAATTAATCGACAAGGCAATATAATGTATTGTCAGATGGCAAATATATACAAGTGAAATACAACACCTGTGTCACTTTTATCCTTTGATGTGAACACACAAAGCCAAAACTATACTCATTTACTCTGTAGATGTGGTCCTACCCATTCTGCTAACCCTAATTTCTTATTCTTCCTTATCATTATTCTATATATCTTTAGGGATAATGGCCTAATTTTCTCCCTAATAAGCTAATTAAATTTGATCATTAGGGAGTTTTAATTTCTTCTACAACTCTAACTCCAAGAATCAATTACCTTTGTATGATTGTAATCTCTTTGTAGGAGCTTAACTTGTATAAGTAGATCCCCATAACTAGGGTTAGGGGTAGATGGGAGGGCAAACTAATGGGAGATTAAGGTTGATGAATTCCTGGACTGTTTGGTTGGACGTAGTCGCAATTCGGTCAATTATAATATAATTAGCCTCCATTGAGGCTTGATCATGACCTCTCAGGCTCTCATATAGGAGAGTTACTATATGTCATCTGAGCACAAAGTACTTGGCGCCTTTGTATAATGATAATAATATAATAAGGACAAGAAAGAAAAAATAGTAATTCACCATTGAATTACAATTCCATGGTTGGAGGGAATTGCAATTCCCTCTAACCAAACCATAAATGGACTTGCAATTCCGTGGAGTTTGGTAGGAAACTAAGAAGGGAATTACAATTCCATCCTGCCAAACACCCCAACATGGAAAGGGAAAAATATGATAATGACTAAATGCCCTTGATTGTTAGTATTATTATTACTATACAATAACATTTTAGTTTTTATATTACTTATTCCCTTCTCATTGTCAGTAATTCTATTCCTCCTTAACAAACAATGTGATTTGAATTGTTACGTACTTTATTCTAATCTTATTCTTTTGATGAATTCATTTCTTACAAAATGCATAGTAGCTCTTACTCTTAGATAAGTCGAGCAACTTGTATGTTATTCTTCCATTCCTTATTTATCAGCTTGTTTAAACTTGTGAATTTGACTTGTATATTGTATAAATAATTTATTAGTCTAACGCCCAAAAGTGAAAGATATGAGATTGGCATTAATATACGTAGTACTTATGAAATTCATTAATTATATATGGAATAATTTTATTAAATTTGATCCAATAAAAGGCAAAATTATCAAAGTGATAATAATAATAATGCCAATAGTTGCATGAAGAGGTATCAAACTTGATAGCATTGTGTAGAGTACACGTAACTTAGTTAATTGGGATGACCAAAGAAAATGATAGGACTTGTAAAAGTTGTTCTACAAGATTTTTTTCCTTCTTGATAAAAGTAAGGAAACTTTATGGAGAAAGTGTGTAAATGGAATGAAGAACGTACGAGGAGTTGCAGGACGTGCTAGGGCTCGTTTAAGATAAATTAAATTACTATGGAGTTTTTTTTTTTTAAAGTCGAACTGACTTTATTAAATTGTAGTATTTATTCACCCATATTTTCTTAAATAATTGAAAATTGAGTCATTACATGCCACTTAAATTACTAAGCTCGGACCCACCCTTTTTATAGGTAGGTACACAGAGTACCACTACACCATTGACTCTTATTAAACTGTCTAATTACTTTAAAAAGGAGTTTCAATAAAATAAAATAACAACGGAACAAATCTATTAGGAGATACGGAGTATTAATTGTTTTTTAGTTCCCGAATCCTATGGAAATTAATGAAATTGATAATAAATACTCCGTAATTACATTTGAAACATTAATAAATACTGTTAACTTTTTTAGCTATGATTAACATTAACCTTAGCCCATACCCCATGCATAGGGCTGGCATTTATTAATTACAGTGCTTTTCATCTACCCACAATAATTTCCAGGCTTTTTACTGAAAAAGCAAAGCTAATAATTTTGTGTCGTAAATCTGGAAACCATGCCCTGCTAGTGGACAGTCTTGTTTTGCATGTTAATCATTAACATTAAAATTTTATATATTTAAAAATTATCCAACTAATTAAGCCTCAATGTTAAAACTAAAAATTAAATCTTGCAGGTTTG
>CM008341.1:8861996-8881956 GCA_002525835.2 Ipomoea batatas | reverse complement strand
AAACAAATGCACTTTAATGAGTTAATTTCTGAAATTGGTACAGGAATGCAAAGATACACTTGGCTTCAATCTGGCGGCGATGGATCATCTCAAGGTAAGCAATCAAAAAAATTGGTATTGTGCCTTTGTTTTCACATCAATCTGGAAGAAGCTTGACACTCTTTTGTTCCTTATTTCACTCAGCAAATGATGGCTTTAAAGTCGGATGCACTCTTCCAAGATGCAAAAACTAAACTATTGGAAATACGTTCTCGGAACACAAAACGCATTGAAGCTAGGACAGAACTAAAGGACGAGAAAAGGAAAAAGAAGAAGCAGAAGAAGTCTGATGGAGGACATGTTTGGTCCTGAATCTTGACATGCATTGAGAAACTATGTCTGCAATCGAGCACTCTTAACAATTTTGACTATTTGAGCTTTTAGTGGATTAGAGGCACGAGCATAGTTATTAGTTTTGTTTGAATGTTGTAAATAGAGGGTTGAAATGAATGTGGAGAATTAGCCTTCACCTTCACCATCTGAGTTATATATTGGATGGGCATTCTGGAAAAGAGAAGTTATATGAATGTCTGTCCTAATTTTTGAAGAAAATGAGGTTGGTTTGTTGTCAAAACATGAGCCTCTTAAATCTTTCCTATTTTAAAATGTCCTTTTGATTGAGATTGATATATAAAATCCTTGTTTTTTTACTATATATATTCCACATCTCTTTATCATGTCTTATTCATTCCTCATGATTCTCTGCTGTATTTTCTCATGCTTGAATTGCCATAAGATCATGATGACAAGCAGCAGCTGTACAATGTGTTCTGCAGACTTGGGGGCAATGATTTACATATGCCTATAAACTTGTCTGCTAGTTTCTGCTTCAACATCTTCAACTGTTGAATCATCTTGCTCCGGGTTTCTTCTGTTGCAAAATTGTTTCCAGCCCAAAGAACCTAAGCAAAGCAGAAGAAGAAACATCATCCATCCATGTTAATACAACAAAAAGATAAGAGAAGAGAGTTAAAGCAATGGTGAAATTTTGACCTCACCTCAGCCATAATTGTAATTATTCTGCTAATGTAACCATCTTCAGGACCAGTAACCCTAGTCTCTGGCCTGAAAGTGAAACCAGGATTAGTCAAAAATTGAAGAAACATGTTCCTAATTGGTGAATGAGCCCAGGAAGTGTACTCACTTGTCAACCATGGAACAAAGCAGTCTGTGGGCAGCTTTGGCTTCATCAAAATTACATTTCAATGGCAAATGGAAGAGCCAAAGCTCTATATTCTGCATATCAATTCAACAAGTCTGAGATGCCTAACATCCAAAGTTCATGAATTGGTTTCCCAGTTTCCACATCTCGTGATGCCTAGCATACCTCGTACGAGTTAATTTCTTCACACAGGAAGAAACAGACTTTCCCATAAGCACAAACAGCAGCATCTTTAGCCATGAAGTGCTCTAGCCCACTTCCCTCACTGTGCTGAAATATATCTTCTAGACTAGACAGTCCATCTGCAAATAGCTTGCTGGCATTTCAAAACATACGAACAAAACAAAATGAACAAATACATACAATTTGAGCGAGCTACCTTGGAGCTGCTGCTTAAAAACTTCTCTACCAAACTCAGCAAATATACCAATTGCACAGGCAGCAATCTGCAGATGGAATTGAAAATATTCTGAGCATAAGTGGAAATGTAACCTTCATTTGTGTGTACACGATAACTAAAGAAGCGAGTAAGCAGAAACCTGTCGAGTGTCTGGATTTGTGTCCTTGCAAGCTTTGAACAGGAATGGAATGATTACCGCATAGTGCCTTAAACCTTGTTCTCCGCATTGCTCTGCAATGTCACTAAAAATGCTCAACGCCATTCTTCTTTTTTCTAGTGTTGCACTCTTTGCCTGCAAATACATACGTAAGAAACATTAGTCATATTCTGACAGGAACGTTGCATAATCATAATATGATATGTTAAGTGAATAGCAAAGAAGTAACATACCCACATATGTTTTACAAAGTAAATTTGAAGAACGAGATTCTGAGCAGAGAGCCTTTTTATCAAAAGTTGAAAGCAGATGCGAACCTGTTTCAAAATATTTATGAAAAACAAAAGAAGTTTCATACTAGTGACCATAAAATAGTAAAAAGATCAAAGGGAAGTAAAAAACTTGCTTCTCTGCAAATATTTTCCTCATCCTGAATTTCTTCCTTGAGCAGCTCAGGCTTCTGAAAGATTAAGCTATTCTGTACTATATATCCTCTTCCTGCTTTTCGGTGGAAGCATGCTGAGAGAACCCTTGATAGGCTCTCAACAGTTTCGGTATCATCTGGTATCCAAGTATTAGCAATCTGAAATGCGACATCATATCAACATCACTAGTATTTCAGAAAATTAATTACTTTTAAAAATGAAAGACGAAGAACCTGAAAGCCTTGATTCAATGCCGACAAAATTTGCACTTGAGTTTTTATGCCTGATGCCTATGAGAAGCAATTTCATTTATACTATAAAGGAACAAACCAGTTTTATTTCCATAAATAAATTTCAGAATGAAGCATGAGATAGTTTACCTCTAAGGATTCTAGCAAAGCTGGGGTTATGGTCTTAGATAAAGCATCAATTGGAGAATCTAAAAAGCCCGGAATAAGAAGCTTGTTTTCCATAGCAATAGCAGCTGATTGCAACAGTAATGGCATAACTACAGAGTTTAAACATAGAAAGATTAGACCTTTTGTAAAGCTCATAATTTGTGATTAGGAAACACCAGAGGTTACCTGATATTGCAGCTATTCTAACTTGTTCGTCGAATTTAAAATTGACAAGTGGAAGTACAGCGTTTAAAACCTGCATTAGTTAATAAATCCACAGATTATATTCGTTTCCCTGAGACTCCATTCTATTGCTAAGAATATATTGACAACCTCCTGAATCCACAAATGCAGTCCTCCTTTGATATGAGCAGCAAAGCAGCCTAACGTTTTACAAGCCAATAATATCTCCTTCAAGACAATGCTTCTTAGCTCATTCTCGCTATTCCTGCTCCAGAAGATGTGCATATTACAAAACGAATAAAGACAGTTTCCAGAACATATGAATTTTTTTTGCTCATCCTCAAATATGTGCAAGCATTCAGAAATAGTTACACCATTGACATTCTTTCCATACATCACATAGTAAACTCTTAAATTTAACATTAAACAAAAAGTTCCAACCGATCATCAGCCACTAGGGAATGGAGCTCAGCTGACTTTATCAGCTGTGGCATAGAAGCACTTAGGTAAGGACGAAAGTCCTCCCCTAAAGATGTGCATAATCGACTCCATGCCTGCAGACATAGTACATACGTAAGAGTGTGGTGATACAGGGCAGTCCAAAACCATATAAAATATTGTATTAAGTATTAACATACTTGGAGCAAATAACTTGTCACCTGACTACAATTATATTCTTGTAATGAGACAAGAACTTTAACAATCTTGCAAGACATAGCATAAGAGGGACCAATAAGACCTCATTAGCATGAATAACCAAAAGGATTAATTTAGCTTATTGGAAACACAAAGTTATATATAGTCACCTCTTCAACATCAGCAGAGAATACACTTTTTCCCACAGCCACTGCAACAAAAGTGATGCACTCTAGGGTTTTGGCAACTAGCATGCAATTGGAATTTTCTTTTGCAGTTATTAATGTATATTTTAGGTAGGATAAAACCGTGGCATAGAATGGTTGAAAATCATCCTGCAAATTTACACGATCGATGAGATCAGTTACTGGCTAAGTTTTTGTAGGACAAGACGAGATCAAATTAAGTCCAGAAATTAAAAATGGAAGTTACCTTGGTTGAATCAGCTAATGAGGCTAAGGCTTTCAAAGCTGTTTCTTTCAAACCTGTCTTTTCATTCTGGACTAGAAACAAAAAAGTGTTTTAGCAATTCAAATCACAAATGACAACTTAAAAGGTTGCATGTCTAACTGATATGTGTGCATAAGCGTATTTTCATCAGTTTACTGTATCTATATGAGTGTCACATACCTGCAGGAATATAAACAATTTGCTTATTATTTCTTTCAGGTATGATTTCAATATATTTGAACAACAATTCTGTCTGAAACTTGTCAATGCTGATGCTGCATGTGTCTAAATAAAAAGGAATATAACAATATAAATTAATTAATTAACAATATAAAAAAGGAATATTTTCTGTGAAGTGAAAGAAGATATGTCTCATAGAAGCTAAACACACAAACCCATCCTCAAAACTTATACTGCAAGTATACAAAAATGTATTTATTCGCAAATCAACACTATGTCCCTTAATACTTCAAGGGACATAGTGTGCAAAATACAAATGTAATCTGGGATTGCCGAAATCACAATTACTACCTGCACTCTGGGATTGCCGAAATCATCCATGGCATCTAATAAAGCAAGAATAACCTGTTGATGACATTGCTCTTGAAAAAAGGGACTTAAGGACTTTGAGAATTCGCGAATTGCATGGAGAGTTGCCAAGCGCACTCGAGGGTGCTCATCATGAACTAGGTCCATTATTTTTTCCACAGAATGTTCCAGGTTTTGTACTAACATCTGATTCAAAAAGCATCAATAATGAATCATGAACTTAACTAACAAGGGAATCTAACTATCTAAGTAATAACAGTGTCACTCTTTTACCTTTGAACAGCCTGATGCAATTAGGCCCAAGGCAGTAACTGCAGCATAGCGTTTTTTCCAATCATCATCTTCAAAGAAACCTGGGAGCATATCACGAGAATTGGGCAAAATTACATCTCCCCCCAGTGCAATTGCCAGCCTGCTCAAAGCCTCCTCAGCATAACTCATTTTGCCAGCTGCTTCCATATCATCGGCATTTTCTTCCACCATCCAAGAAATGTCATCCTTAACACACATCAGCATTCGAAGCAACTGTGCGAGCAACTCAATTAGATTACTGGGCAGATTCCGAATCATTTCATAACCTTCATCTCCTCCCTCAGCCACTGTGACCAAGAACTCTACTGCTAATTTCCTCGTTTTCTCTTCCAAACCAATATCACTCACTATCTTAAGCATTGCCTCTACCATGGACTTAATATGAACCGCCAAGAACCATGGTTTTCCTCTGGCCAACACAACCATTTCATCAAGCACGCTACAAGCAAGATCTTGATCACACAAAACAACATCCCCCAATACGCTGATCATTCCGGTTAACAGACCATAATACTCATAATAATCATTGGGAATAGCTACATACACTATCAACTTCACTGCAGCACCAACGGTTGCGCTTCTGAGCCTGGTATCTCCAGAGCCCTGATCCATTAAGCGCTGAAACACTAAATTCAAAATATCGGCATAGTCATAAAAAAATCTACAATATTTTGGAATCAGTATGTTGAGCAAGATAACAGAGGCCGGATTTGTAGGAGTGAAGTCCGGAGAACATAGCCATTGGAACATTGATACGAGCAATTCGGGCCAGCCGGGCTTGGGAAAAAGCAGAGCGGCCATTTTGGAAACACAGGTGCAGTGAATTTTAAGGGCCTCCCAATCTTCTTCATCCCTGAGGAGCTGGATAAAGAAAGTCTTGAATTTTGAATGGAACATTGGGTGGACGAGGAGGAGCCAATTATTGTCTAGAAATCGGGAGAAGAGGGTAGAGCAGCGAATTCTGATTTGGGGATTAGGGTTGGTGTTGATGGCGAAAGCGAGCTTGTTAGAAAGAGCATTGGGAAACTCCTTCATGGCGGCATTGAAGAGGGAATCGGCGGGGCGTCGGAGGGCTTCGTCGTCAGAGAAGAGATTATTGAGGAAGTGGAAGAAAGGGTTTGAGTCATCTTCGTCTAAGAGTGTTTTGATTTGGGAGTGAGAAGAAGATGGAGACGCCATTAGAAGAGAAGAACAATCACTGAATGATAGATACACAGAAAGAGAAGAGACAGAATCTATCAACGGCCATTTTAACCGCCAAGAATTTTTTATTTTTTATTTTTTAAACCAATAAGTATATGATTTTTTTTTTTTAAATAAAATTTATCAATGAACTTTCTTTCTATTTTTAAAATCTTTTTTTTCTTTAAGGAAAAATGATAGTTGTACTCTATTAATCATACTCATATTCTAGATTTAATTTATTCATTATTGCAATATACAAGTTTTTTTTTTATTTATATGTAATTATGTGTAAAAATACTAAAATGGTAGCTTTAACCCACCACTAACCATTTTTGTTGATATTAACAATACATTTTTAATTTATCATTTTGTATTAATTAACCGCTAAGGTTGACAGGTTCATTTTTTTTTTGCCATTGTAGCTAAAATTTTAAAATTATTTTAATTTTCAAATTCACTAAATACTACAAAGTACTATTGTTTCCATCATTTTATGGCATTATTTATTTAGTTATAAGTTGTTTATACCATATTGGGAAATATTGTGCACTATTTATGTATTCCTTACAAAAATAATACGGAGTAATCTATATTTATAAATAAAATCAGTACTAATTATAAACTCATTATATAATGTTAAAACATTATTCTACACATGAAGTACATATCATAACTAGTAGTATATTACGTGTCCTGTATTATATATTATGATAATGTGAACGCGACATACAAAAATCCTAATTTAATATATTAACTACATACTAAATAATAATATGCACTATTGAGTAATAGACTTTGTATTTATTTTTGAAAGAAGTATACTAATTTTGAATATTCAAAGAGGTAATGAATGATCAATAAGAACACAGATAGGTCATCTTTTGAAGTCTGATTCATGTACAGGGTTTAGGGTATTCAATTCTACTCAGCATTGCATGCATGTTCTCCGGTCAGCTGTATTTCCAAGTAGGTGCGCAATGTGTTCTGCAGACCTGGAGGCAATGCTTTACAAATGGCTACAAATTTGTCTCCCAGTTTCTGACTGAACATCCTCAACTGTTCAGTCATCTTAATCTTGGTTTCTTCCGTGGCTATATTTCCTCCAAACCACAGAACCTAGGGAAAACCATGTTAATATATACACAACAAAAATAATGGAGAAGAGAGTGAAAGCAATGGTGAGATTTTGACCTCACCTCGGCCATAATTGTAATTATTCTGCTAATGTAACTATCTTCAGGGCCAGTAACCCTAGTCTCTGGCCTGAAAGTGAAACCAGGATGAGTCAAAAATTGAAGAAACATGTTCCTAATTGGTGAATGAGCCCAGGAAGTGTACTCACTTGTCGACCATGGAACAAAGCAGTCCATGGGCAGCTTTGGCTTCGTCGAAATTACATTTCAATGGCAAATGGAAGAGCCACAGATCTATATTCTGCATGCATTCAAAGTTGATTAATCGGTTTTTCCAGTTTTGACATCTCGTAATGGCTAGCTAGCTTGCTTACCTGGTACGAGTCAATTTCTTCACAAAAGAAGAAACAGAGTTTCCCATAAGCACAAACAGCAGCATCTTTTGCCATGGAGTGATCTAGGCCACCTTCACTAGGGTGCTGAAATATAGCTTCCAGACTAGAGAGTCCATCTGCAAGAGTAGTTGGAATGTTGCAGGTTCACAGCACAAAAACATATAAAAGAAACAAATGAACAGACATACTATTTGAGCTACCTTGAATATGCTCCTTAAACGCTTCTCTATCATCAAACTCAGCATATATACCAATTGCAGAGGCAGCGATCTGCAGATGGAAAGTAAGTGGAAACGTAACCTTTATTTGTAACTAAAGAAGCGTGTAAACAGAAACCTGTTGAATGTCTGGATTTGTATTATTGCAATCTTCGAAGAGTAATGGAATATATTCTGGATATAGCGTTAAACCATGTTCTCTGCATAGCTCTGCAATGTCACTAAAAATGTTCAAGGCCATTCTTCTTTCTTCAGGTGTAATATCCTTTTGCTGCAAAAACATGACTAAGAAACATTACTCAAATTCTCACAGGAATATGATATGATACTCGCAGCAAGGAAATTAAGAGTGAATTGCAAGTTGCAAGGATGTGACATACCCACATTCGTTCTACATAAAGAACTGTAGGGATGAGGTTTCGAGCATAGAGCCTTTTTAACAAAATTTGCACACAAATACGAACCTGTTTCAAAATATTTATGAAAAACAAAGAAATTTCATACTAGTGGCCAAAAAATAATTGCAGATAATTCAGCTCAAAAGGAAGTAAAACACTTGCTTCTCTGAAAAACTTTTGCTCCTCCTGAATTTCCTCCTTGACCACTTCAGGCTTCCTAACGTCTAATCTATACTTTGCCATATTTTCCCTTTCCTTTTTCCTGGTGAAGCATGCTGAGAGAACCTTCAATATGGTGTCAATAATTTCTTTCTGATCAGGTGCCCAAGTACTAGCAATCTGAAAAGGAATTTGAAAAATATAAGATGCACTAGTATAGTATTTCAAGAACATTAATTAATTAGTGTTTAAAATGAAGGAGAAAGAACCTGCCTGCATGGTTTCATTCAATGCCACCAATGCTTGCACTTGAACTTTTATGGTTGGTGCCTATGAGAAGCAATTTCATGTATACTTTAAAGGAACAAACCAGTTTTATGTCTATTAATAAATTTCAGTTTCAGAAGCAAGCTTACCTCTAAGGCTTCAGCCAAAGCTGGGATTATCATCTTTGCAAAATCAATGATTGGAGAATCTAAAAATCGTGGAATAGGAAGCTTGTTTTCCACAGCATCAGCAGCAGATCGCAACAGCAATGGCATTGCTACAATACAGTGTTTAAACATAGAATGATTAGACCTTATATAACTACAGAGTTTGAACACAGAATGATTAGACGGTTTAGACCTTATATAAATCTCATAATCTGTGATTAGGAAACAACAAAGCTTACCTGATATTGCAGCTACCCTAACTTTTTCATCAAATTTAAAATTGACGAGTGGAATTACAACATTTAAAGCCTGCATTAGTCAATAAATTCACAGATTATTTTTGTTTCTCTGAGACTCCATTCTATAGCCAAGAATAGCGACCACAACCTTTTCAATCCACAAGTGCAGTCCTCCTTTGATATGATAAGCAAAACAGCATATCGTATTACAGCCCCACAATATCTCCTCCAAGATAATGCTTCTTTCCTTCAAATCCCTATCAGAAGATGTGTATATTACCAAAAGAATAAAGGGAAAGTTTCCAGCCATTAGAGCATATGAAAAAGTTGGAAAAACATATTTCAACTCAACTTCAACATTTTTTTTATACAGACAAATAGTAAACCTTGCACACCATGTTCTAAACTAAGACATCCTTTCCACACATCACATGTAAGACATTTAAATTTAACATAAAGAAGAAGTTCCAACTCAAAATTATTCGCTAGGTGATCTTCCAATTCAGCTGACTTTATCAGTAGAGGCATAGAAGCACTCAGGTAAGGACGGAAGTCCTCCCCTAATGATTTGCATAATAGACCCCATGCCTGCGGATATAGTACATATGTAAGAGTGTGGTGGTTCAGTGCAGACCAAGACCAAATAAAATATTGCATTTAACATACTTGGAGCAAATAGCATTTGACTTGACCATCTATATCACCACGGTTATGTTCTGAGCGAAGAGCGTAAAAAATCTTGCAAGACATAACATTAGGGACAATAGGATCTCATTAGCATAGCATGAATAACCAAAAGGATTAATTTAGCTTACAGGAAACACAAATTTATATATAGTCACCTCTGGAAGATCGGTAGAGAATACAAGTTTTCCCAGAGCCAATGCAATTGAAGTGATGCACTTTAGGGTTTTGGCAACTAGCATGCAATTGGAAGCTTCTTTTATTAATATAACTTTTAGGTAGGTCATAACCATGGGATAGAATGGTTGAAAATCATCCTGCATATTCACACAATCAATGAGACTAGTTACTGTCTGCTAAGTTTTAGTAGGACACAACAATCCTTAATTGTGAAAGATGAAATAAATTGTGGAAGTTACCTTGGTTGAATCAGCTAATGAGGCTAACCCAGTCAAAGCTGTTTCATTCAATAATGTCTTCCCTGTCTGAACTAGAAAAAAATGTGTTTTAACAATTCAAATTACAAATGGATGACAACTTAAAAAGTTGCATCTCTAACCAATATATGTGCATAAGCAATTGAATGCCACATACCTGCAGGAACATAAGCAGTTTGCTAATAATTTCTTTCAGGTGTGGTTTCAATATATTTGAACAGCAATTCTTACAGAAATATGACATTGTCCATACTGCATATGTCTAAATAAAAAAAGGAAGATAACAATATAAATTAATTATTACTTACACAGGATTTAATAGGAAAAAGTGGGGAAGTAAAGAAAAAGAAAGCTTATATTTGCAAATCAACACAGAGAACCTTAATGCTTTAAAACAACAAATTTAGTGAGAGGGAAATCACAATTACCTGCACTCTGGGGTCGCGAAAATCATCCATGCATTTTAATAAAGCAGGAATGACTTCTTCATGACACTGTTCTTGAAAATAGGGACTCAGGTGCTTTGAGAATTCAGAGATTGCATATATAGCTGCCCAGCGCACGTGAGGCTGGTGATCAAAAACTAGTGCCATTGTTTTCTTGACGGAACTTTCCAGGTATTGTACTAGCATCTGATTTAAAAAGGACACCAATAATGAACCATGAAGGGAATCTAATCTAAGTAATAAGAGGTGTTGTGACTCCGTTACCTTTGAGCAGCCTGATGCAATTAAGCCAAGAGACAATACTGCAGCATACCGTTTTTTCCAATCATCATCTTCAAAAAAAACTGGGAGCAAATCAGGAGAATTGGGCCCAACTACATCTCCACCCAGGACTATCGCCAGTCTGCTCAAAGACTCATCAGCATAATGGCACATAGTCATTTTGCCTTCATCACTATCAGAAACATCCTCAACGTCGTCATCCTCAACGTCGTCATCCTCAACGCACATCAGCATTTGAAGCAACTGTGTGAGCAGCCCTTTAATTACGTTAAGGGGCAGACTCTGAATCGTTCCCTTACCTTCATCTCCGCCCTCACCCACTGCGATGAAGAAGTTAACTGCTAGTTGCCTCATATTTTCGTTCGAATTAGTAATAGCCATCTTAAGCATTGCCTCTGCCAGTTGTGCCATATGAACAAGTGTGAAGAACCGTGGTTTTTCTTTGGCCAAGATAGTCATTGCATCAAGCGCCTTACATGCAAGATCTAGATCATAAACAGCACCCCCCAATACGCTGATCATTCCGCGCAACAGACCATAATACTGCACATAATTTGAAGGAGTAGCTAAGTGCAAAATAAACTTGGCTGCGGCACCAACAGTGGCGATTCTGGCTGTGTTATCTTCACAGCCGTCATCCATTAACCGCTGAAACTCCGAACTTATAGTATCCACATGGGGACTAAAAGTATCAGGGCATTCTGGAATTAGTTTGAAGAGCAAAACTATAGAGGCCAATCTTGTAAGTGTTGAATTTGGAGAAGATAACCATTCCAACATCAATTCCAGCAATTCGGGCCAATCTTGCTTGGGGAAAATCTCAGCGGCGATTCTTGAAACACAGGTGCAGTGAATCTTGAGGACCTTCCATTCCTCCTCTTCCTGGAGGAGCTGGATAAAGAAGGTTTTGAGTCTTGCATATTGCTGGTGGAGCATGGGCGATTTTAAGACAAGAAAACGGGCGAAGAGGGTAGAGCAGCGCATTTTGGTTTCGGTATTAGGACTGTTTTGGATAGCTGAGCAGAGCTGGGTAGAAAGAGCATTCGAACACTTGTCCATGGCGACTTCGTAGACCTGAGAGGCGGGGTCGCTGAAGGATTTGTCCTCTGAGAAGATACGATCGACGAAGTTGAAGAAATCGCCTAGGCTATCTTCTCGCAATAGTTCTCTCAGACGGAAGAGAATCTCTTCAGAAGTAGACGGATCCATGAGAAAGAATGAGGTTCTTGGAGCAAAGGAGAAATGATGAAAGAGTATGAAAGTAGGTTTTGGTACATAATCCACATTTACGCCTGTTATATATGGGCGTAAATGATGAACTAAGCAGGCACTCAATGAAAACTTTTACTGGTGAGGAACCAAAATTGTCACATTAACAAGAATTAAATGGTCAATAATACTCACTTTAATATATCAAGAGGTTAAAATCACTATTTTGTGCTTCTCGTTTCTTTTCTTGTGTTATTTTATAGTACTATACGTATAACGTATTTGCTTGTTGTCGCATATTGCGTGTCATAACACTCCTTACTAAAATGACAATTTACACTGGTACTATACTATAATTTGATACTTGTTAAAAGTTCATATTAGTAAAATTAAATATGACAATGTCACAAATAATTGAGGACAAAAAGTTTAATTTTTTGCTCATTAGAAACCTATCTTTCTTAGCTTGTTTGCCATGTTTTCCCCTTTCCGTTTGATTTACGATAAAGCTCACGGCTGAAGGACCACACAGAGATAAACCTAGTTACTAAGCCAATTACCCGACAACTTAACTAAGAGTTACCCCATGTTTTCCCCTATTCGACTTTCCCTTTTGTACTTGAGTAAAAGTTCAATTTTATGTAAATATAGAAGGCGATGCTTTGATTAACAAATTTTCTTAATCCAATTTAAGCTGTCTTTTTCACCCTTTGGTCGAATTAGGTCAAATCCACCCTACCTCTCTAATTTTCTATGTTGTTTTCACATTTCTTATTTTCTGATTAATGGAAAGTCCACAACTACTAATTGAAAGTACATTTTAAATTCGTATGGTGACTCTAACAATAAAGAACAACAGGGTAGTAAACCTTCCTAGGTTAACATTTCTTATTCTTATTCTTTGTATTTCTTGCCACTCGATTGCCATTTTTTTTCTCTCTGAATGGACTGAACCATGAAGCTAGGCAAGTGTGCATTAGTTAGACCTAAATGGGAGAGGAGCCTAAGGCAAGTACTAACAATACAATGAAACTAAAGCCATTTATAGAATAAGTTTATGGCAAGCTAGCAACCTCTTACATTAATTAAAGAACTGCCACCATTATTCACATTTTACAGTTGAGAAATCAAATGGAAATATTACAAGATGTAAGATCATTCTTATAATATGCAAGAATAATGTACAAGAATCCTGCATTATGCAAGGTCTTTGCAGTAGTAGAAGATGACTGGTATTTGGACAATTCAGGGGAAGAAAATGGGGACAAGCCAGCAAGGAAGAGCTGAACTGCTTGGGTATGTATTGCCCTTCAAGCCAATCCAGCATTACTGTCACAAAATTTCTCATCATCAAGTGGAAATAATTAAACAACAAGCCAGCAGTTAGAGCCTGCTATAAACATAGACACGTTCGCTGTTTCTCTCGCTCTTCACTGGTTATAACTGCTATAAACATAGGCGGGTTCGCTGTTTCTCTCGCTCTTCACTCGTTATTGTGGGCGAACGCGTTGCTCTTTCCGCTAAACATCTCTTGTATGGTAAAAACCCCTTTGTTCTCTTAGTGGAGCTTGCAGTTTTTTGCTCCAAAATAGTAGGTTTAATAATGCACGACGAATCGCTCCCTAGTTTTTCAAATGATTGCTGCCCGCTCTGAGTTTCGGTATCCAAATTCTTGTCAACACACATTCCTACATTTACTGATCCACTGTTTGAACAAGTGGAAGATCCTTCCTTTTCTTTCTCTTCAACGTCCTTGCTGTCAAACGACAATGGACGTGCTTTGATTGGAATGGGGCTATGAACCTGCACCACACAAGGAAAACCAGCAGAAGAAGCAGCACGAGGCAACGCCCATGGGAGGGAAGGAACCGGATTAATGCTTTCCATCGTCTTTGGATATTCGTTTTGTGCAGGTGGCAGGTGATAGACTGACCGAGGTGTTAGGGTTCCTTCAGCAAAGGTACTCGGCTTGCATTCAGAATCACCATGCCCTATCGATAAGAAGTTCCAAGAGAACGGTTGTGTTGCCATCTTTAGAGCCTTCAAGTCTCCAGAAGTTGGAGATTGAAGTGTATGGGAACCATTAACTAATACGGTTTTCCCAAAAAGCTTCAGATATTGAGCTGTAGAGCTTTCCCTAACATAACCATCATCGAGAGGAAGCAATTCGAGATTCTGCACATATGGAGCAAGTAGGCATAAGAATTACTCCGTATTAATCAGTCATTGCAATTTGCATCACAAGTATAAAGGTAAAACCGAAACAATTCAATTATATACCCCGGGAGGTGGCTCAATTGGAGTAGGATCATCGGTATTCACTTGTAACGGGGAAGAAGATCCATTCTCCTCTACCAACACATTGCAACGTTTAGAGAATAGAATGCCACCACCAGTAGCTGATGTGACACACGACGGGCTAGCATTTGGCGATGAATCTGCTGAGGCTTGGCCTTCTGAATCGAGCGCAAACAATACAGAAGTAGGAGACTGGTTCTCTTTCCCCGAGAGAGACAGGTTAGGGGACACAGACCTAGTCGGTTTCTCAAGATCCAACAAGCCTACACTAACTGGAGTTATTACCAGTTTACGAGGATAAGGATGCATAGGTTTTCTTTTCGGGCGAGGAGGAGGGATTTCGATAGGTTTCACAGTTTTTGCATCATCACCATTAGACTCGCGCTCGACCTGACCAACAACAATGCACTAACCATCAACAAGATATAATTTCAAAAGGCCACTTATAGATTTTAACTGGCCAAGATAATACCTTTGAGAAAAACTTTTGGGCATGGCTTCTAATCTGAACTGCTGTCTTTGTGCCCACATGTTCTGCAAACACAATCACAGCCATTTTCAGTTGACAGACAACAAACACAAACAAACAACAGATATGATTTCACAGAAGAATCATCAAAATTACCTTCTATTCGCCTCCACGCTCTACCATACAGTTTCAAAGCATCAAGGAACTTCCTATGCTCTTCTTCAGTCCACCTTTCCCTTTGTTTCGTTATCGTGTATGGTTTCCTAACCTATTCAATGTAAAACAGATGGCTAAAGGAAATGCCTTGGGGTAATACACCCCACAGTAAAACCCAATAATCCTTGAAAACACAAGAACCTTTATAGCATGTTCATCGGATTGTTGAATTCTCCTAGCAGAAATGCAGTTGCCCATCCCTCCATTTTGATCCTGCATTTTGTAGAAGCAAAGGGTGTTCAAAATGAGTAATACATATACAACTTCTATTTCAACCTAGATTTATTTGTGTTACATATACAACTTGTCATTTCAGTTAGGTGGAATTCATGGAGATTTGGAACTCTGAAAAGACTTCAGAACTTGCCTACAAAAGCCGAAATCTAACGAATCCCAGCCCTACAGGATTTCTAGATGTGGTAAATCACAGTAACTCAATAGCTCATTAGGTTGGAGACCCAGTGCAGGGTGTCCTTAAGAAGTCCACTACATTAGGTGTGACTCCACACTGTGGTCTAGACTCGTCCTTGCCCACAATCTGCCACTTAAGAACTACCCGTTTGGGAAAAAAAGACCTTTTTTGAAAGTGTAAATGGCTCCCACATGCCCACATCAGTGAAACATATTAGGCAGGATTGCATTGTGCCTAAGCTCAAGAAGCATATCCTAAGATTAAACAAGGAATGTTTATCTGCAAGCTCCAAGCTTGTCATCCCAATACAGAAACCATCTCTTGTTCTAATCAACTTTGGCATTTTTGGCAGAGTGAAACCAAACTTAAAAGTTTCTGAACAAACACTATAATTCAAAATCCAGTATGATACCATAACGAGACTCTCTGACTCATAACTTCCCAAATACCATATAAAATAAGAAGATAAGACCCAAAAAAGTTTAAAAAAATTTAAATTACTCTAAAAGAATTTATGGAAAAGGGCTTCAGCACCCAAAAAGAGAGTATCTGACCTGAGAAGTCATCGGCGCTGGGACCATTAATTTGCCTACGCCACTTCTGCTTCTGAAGTTTCTGAGCCAAGAGAACACTTTCCTCTCGCTTTTCTTTGTATACAACTATGATCCGACAAATATTAGATCCGAGGATGTTACAAACTCCTCAAATTCTGTGATTACTGAACAGCCCTGTTCACACTCGGGAAAGCCTTGGATCACAGACCAACTTTCTTCAATAAAGATCAAAACTTTATGCTTTTCCTCCCAAGAAAATCTCGTGGAACTCCACTCTCGGAGTAACAACACCCAAGCAAATATGGAAAAGAAGTAAACTGGTATCGATATGAATTACAGTTCAGAAACAATGGGAAAAACAGAAATTAAAGGAAACTGAACAAGAGGGTATGTCCAGAAACACAAGAAAAAGCTTTCCTGCCACCGGAAAAATTAGAATCCTGGTTCTTTCTAACAAAATATCCACCTCCTCAAGCTACAGATGAAGAGCAGAGGAGAAGAAAGCGAAAAACGCCGGAAAATGAACGGCGGAGATTAAACCCAGAGAAGGGGAGCAAAGCAGAACAGAGCGATGTTAAAGGAGAAACATATCTTGTGAGAATTGCGAGAGAGAGAGAAGCAGGGCAGGGGGTAAGTAAAAGACGAAGGCAGGTAGCGCCACGTCAGCGTGGTGGAAATGAATTTCTCGGGTCGGGCAGGGGGTTGGGTTTTAGAGAGTAGAAAGGCCGAGAAATCCATGGAGTCTTGTGGCTCACGTTGAAGGAAAGCTACGGACACGTGTTCCATTGATGTCATCCCAACGACACCGCCGCTTCCTTTTCCTCAATTTTCACTTCTACCCATGTTTTCGACAAACTTTGTTGCCAACTCCAGTGTCGCGAGTACCGCATTCCAAACCCTACTTGCCCTTCTTGGATTCCACGTTTCACTTTCTTAGTGGTTGGGCGCCTGTTAATCCTATGCCCCGGACCCACCGCGCCACGCTGTATGCACTTTTTCTCTTTTGATAACACTTTTTAGTTTTTCTTCTTCCTTCATATTTTTAACCGTCTTTCAAAATTAAATTTAAAAATAATTAAAATTGAGAGATATTATCATCTATTAATATCCCATTCCTCTTCTAATTTTCATCCTAACAATAATTACTACATAATATTTACTCGTATCATTATTATATCACACTTCGTTCACTTAATTATTACATAATTTTTTTTGTTAACTCAATTGATTGATCAATTCACAACTACAGAATTTTATATTTGTCGAAAGTAAATATTAAATAATAATTTAGTAAGAGCTTCAAAAAAATAATAATAATAATTTAGTAAGAAAAAAAAAGTATATTTTTAAATCTTTATTGTTACCTTTGTGCTCAAAAATATTATATTTTTCCTTATAAGTAACAAACAATTTATTCCTGACTTAGTATTACATTTGCTAGTATAAGTATTATACTTGCATATTGACCCGGCCGACTCGTCACACCTCACGAATCAGGAATCGTGAGACGGCCTCACACAAGTGTGACCCCAACTTAAATAAAATACATTTACTATGCAACAATTAAAGAATTTTTGAACTAAAAAAGAAGTAAAAAATTTCTCATAAAATATAACCGGTTTCATATCGTAATCAATAATTATAGATATCTAGAATTCTAGTACAAGTTGTTTTAATTGAAATTAGAACAAAATGTCAATGAATGTTTTGATTTGTTTTGTTTTTGTGTACATCATATCATATATAATATTAATTAATTAACTTAATTAAAATAGTAAAGTCAAATAATGAAAAACCCTACTACACATAGTAAAGTCAAATAATGGAAAAAACCCTGGTCCACAACATGTCAACATAGCCCCGCACGCACTTTCTTTCACTCCTTATCTGCCCAATAGCCAATCTTGCCCACCCAACTTTCATGAACAGACACGAAAAAGAAAGAAAATATCCAGCCAATAAATATTTTTGTGTAATTATTGAGAAAAAAAATGAATAAATAAATAATTCCAGCGATATTTTATTCATTTTTGTGGACTTGAAAAAGGGCTAAAATATCTAACAACTCTGGATATAATAAATAGTTTTAAAAATTTGTGGTGTGTTTTTGAGGGGATGAGGATGAGATGATGAGCTGTCATTAGCTTGTTTCTTTGTAGCCGCACATATGAGTTTCACTTTTTGTTGCACTTTATGCCACGTCACGAGCAGGCGGCATTATCCTAGTCTCCACGTGGCTTTCAATAATAAATGCTTTCCTTGTCGGACAGCGAAGACTACAGCCTCCACAGGGCGAAATATGTTCCTCCTAGAAAGAGATCTCGTGATTTATCACACTCATATACTCATATTGATTGATGACATTCAAACCTACAAAGCAGGTAAGATATGGGAAAAGATATGTTTCAAAACACCATCAATACTACGTTGAGACAATATTGACTCTTTGTGTTTCAGTATGTTGAAAAAGTGATTATAAACAGATATTGACTCTGTTTGGTAAATGGTTGTTGGCTATTTGGGTTAGAAGGTATGATTTGTTGATAACATTAGCTGATTGTAAAAAGTTGTTTGACAAATTAGCTGTTAGCTGATAGCTGTTTGGTATAATTTCTTTTCTCCAAAATGCTACTTTGAGTAGCATTTTGAATTTTAGCATTTTGGAGTTACAAAAAGCTTATTAACCAAACATTTATATTGATTTTTTAACCAAGCCGAACAACTAATAGTAGTTAAATAAGTCAAAATTGACTGATAGGCTGATTATTAACAATCAGGGTCATTGTATTGTAAGTTGTAACAGAACCAGTAGTATTAAAAAAAATATGAATTTACGAGGCATAAGGTAGTAAGATTGGTGTGTTTGGTTTGAATCGGTCAACTGTGACAATCTATGTTGATTTAATTTTTTAATTTTTTTTATTCTTCTCCGGTTAGAATTACAATGCGATAACTTTTATTATTTATTAAGTATGAATTAACTAGCTAGATAGAAATTAGAAATCATGTCATGTTGCATATATAATATTTTATATTGATTCCAAGAAAATTCTATAATGGATAAAATCTAGTACTAAATACCTTTCTAGGTTTTTAAAAGTGTAATTCCACATTTATTTCAAAAAAAAAAAAAAAAAAAAAGTGTAATTCCACATATTGGGTGGATATGGTCATATGAGTGCTTGTGGACCACATATTGCTTACAAGGAAATAAAATAATGTGAAAAAATTATGTCCACATGTTTATTTGGCTTCCCTGGGAGGATGAAAGGGCGGAAATATTTTAGCCATCCAGGAATTGACGTGTGTCCCATGCTAACTATCTTCCACTTATACTCCACGTAAGTCACATTAAACAAATTAAAGTTCATAAAGGGAAAAAAGCACCCTTAGCCTTCATTCTCATTCAATTACATCACCACTCTCCCTTTTCTGGTTTTTTTTTTCCTTTTTTTTTTAATATCCCAGCTATTTGTCATATTATTACTACTTTTAATATAATTAATCACAATTAATATAAAATCTTAAAAGATGAAATATTTAACATTAAGGAGCAAATGAAAAAGCTATTAAAAAGTAGTTTTGAGCAGCTTTTTGAATTTTAACATTTTAAAATTATAAAAACTTAATTAATCAAACACTTATATTAATTTTTTTAACCAAATCAAACAATTAATATTGATCAAATAAGTCAGTTGATAAGCTAACTATTTTACTATTTTACTAAATAGGACCGTTATCTTTTTTTGTTGATTTTTTATTTTAAAGATGGTATAGAACGATTTGAATGATATACGCAAATAACACAGGAAAGACAAACACCTAACTTAATAACCTCATCGAAAACAAGCATCAGTGCCAAACATTTTATACTTTTTTTAAGGTACAAAACTTTGATGACATCAGCTCAAGTGTCACCATGAAAATTGTTTCTATCTAATCATGTTCATTCAAGTCACCTGAAATAGTGAGTCGTCTGGCTTTATTGGTCATATTTTATAATAAAACTGAAAAAATGTGAACAAATCTTTTTTTTTTTTTTTCTAAAAGCGTATCACTCACTAATTAGATCAATTTGAAA
>CM008341.1:8837293-8853061 GCA_002525835.2 Ipomoea batatas | reverse complement strand
TGACATACTTGAATTTGCCAATTATTTATAAGAATCACGCTGAAATGGGTTCATACAGAAACTAATGTTGCGATTATTCACAAGTATATGCAATCAAATAGTCAAGTATAGGGGTCTACTCTGTTAATTAAAATCACAAGTATCAACGTATAGTTGTAGTTTGAATCTGCTAATCTGTAGAGACTTGGTAAAGTGGGATTAATTACACATTTTCCTCTACAAAATAAAATGGAAATTTGCTCTCTCAATTTTGACTTGGCGTATATATTGTTCACTTGCACTGAACTCTGGTTAAATTGGATACTTCTTGCTTTTGCCTGAATAATAATAGGTTGAGAGTCTTAAAAAGCTATGTCAGTCGAGAAATGAGAAAATTCAAGAATGTCAACAAAAACTCGAGGAAGTTTGGTTATTGGCGAAAACAGAAGCAACCAGGAGGAAAGCAGCACAGGAAGTTATAAAAGCTTTGTCATCAAGGGTAATCTTTCTGTTTAATATTTTTTCGTGATACCTCATTTGCTTAGATGAATACAATCGCTCTCGGAAATTTTTCTAGTGTTGGTCTATACAAGATCTGCGTTTTAGTACCAAACTCTTATGATTGCTTCACATTCCCTAATAGATACTCGTATCATTTAAGAAAATTATCACTTAATTCACGTTAACCTCTAAGCTTAGTAGCAAAAGAAAGCAAGCAATCTCTGATGTACACTCGATTTCTTGCAGCTTCAGTCCATGTCGGAGGGTCTCTCTGTGGGAAGAGAAACTAAAGATCAGGATAGTGGACATTCATCGGTTGATGATGCTAGTGGAAATTCGTTGCCTACTAAAATATTGCGAATAGATGCAAGGAAAACGGATAGTCTTTGTAGTTCTCCAATTATTTTCTCGAGTACTTCAAGATCCTTGCGTAACAAGGACGACTATGGACAGTCTATGTCGGGGGAGGAGTCGTGTCTAACCGAGGCAGATTTTGGACAAGCTGCAGGAATGGTATCATCCACAACCGAATGGGTGGAACAGTATCAACCCGGTGTCTATATTACACTTAGAACTTCGCCAATTGGAGAGAAGACGATTCTCAAGCGAGTTAGATTTAGGTAAGTTTCTAAGCACATCTAATTTATAGCTTTATATCTTCCATGTCAGGTAGAAGAACATCCTTTTATGTGAAACATAGTTTTATGGTCTTGATTTTTTCAAAGCTAGGTAGTTTTTTTATTTTTGGATGACAAGGGAAACTTGTAGTCGTTATCCGAGGGTGTGCACTGGGTAAATACTGCCTTGTGACCCTAGCTGATAAAAGGACTACAAGGAGGTAAACCCAATCGTTATACCGAGGACCATGGGTCAAGACTGATACTGCAGTTGTGTTGAACTGATACTGCAATTGTGTTGAAAGGGAACTGCAGTTGTGCGGAACATAGGCCGTTTCATCCGTCTGGAACTGTAGTTGTGTTGAACGGATGAACGGCCTCTATTCCGCGCAACTGCAATTCCCTTTCAATACAACTGCAGTATCAGTTCAACGTAACTGCAGTATCAGCCATGACCATGGTCCACAGTATAATCTGCGGAGGTAAACCAATCTAGGTTTTTCATAGACCAATAGGCCGCGTTCCCACTGGGAGTCGAAATTGTAATAATCTTGTCTTTACAAGTCAACAATCTAACCAATTTGACTAAGGTTACCTCCGAGCTCAGTAGTTTTGTGCTATGTTTCATTGAGATTTTAAGTTTTGTGCATATGTTGATGATGTTTTGCAGCCGGAAAAAGTTCACGGAGAAGGAAGCGCAGAGGTGGTGGAATGAGAACCAGCTAATTGTATACCAGAAGTACAATGCTGATAGATATTCAGAATTGAACCAACGTATATAGATTTTTTTTTTGAATATTTTAAAAAATTTACACTATTTCACAATGTAATTTAGTTCACTTCTTAATTATGCACGTGAATGGATGATTATTCATTATGACTTATTTTTTTGAAATATAAAGATCATCTTCATCAACTTGTATCTGAACATAATACAATGGGGGAGGGAGAAAGTATATTGTTATAATATGTATATATAAATGTAAGAATATTAGTTAAATTTTTAATATTATATATAATATATATATTTTTTTAAAAGTTTGATTAAGCTCGCAAACTAAGTATTAAGATGTTTAAATTCGAACTTGATAGTTACTCCATTCAAATATTTGTTGAATTTTTTTTTTTGAAAACAAATATTTGTTGAATTTAATCCAAATAAGTCACAAATAGTCAATTGTTATACCATGTGCCATGATCTACATTGCATTGTATAACGTTCATATTATGTGCGTATTTAATATATTACGCGTCTTTAATTAAAAAATCATGTACTTACTACAATTAACATATTATATATTTTTAGTTAACACCAAATTAAAGAGCAATCCCACCAATAATTTTTGTTGAGGTTTTATTCTAACTTTTTGATGAGGTGGAAGAAAGAGATAGTATGTAGGAGTTTGAAATGGGGTGAGTTTTGAAAAAATTCACCAGTTGTGAATCGTGAGTAAGAGTAAGTGGTGAAAGTATAAGATAGATTCAGTGAGAAATGTAATCACTCCCGACTTATTATCCTCCATTATCTAAGGTTGGATATACTTATGTGGGTCCATTCAATGGATTGAAATTTGGACATCTACTAGAAGCTAGCAATTTGTGTTTGCCAAATTGGAGTGTAATGTTTCTTTCACACCTGCCCTGCTCAAACCCACACTCACTTTTTTGTTTTTGTTTTTGTTTTTGGGAAATGAAATAGGTGGTCTTCAATTCAAGTGAAATCTGAGTCAAAGGTAGCAGGATCATTGATAAAAGCAATAAGGGAATTGAAATGGAGATGTAAGTTGATTGAAACTTTATCCATTACTATTGTTCAGCTCAGCTCAGCTGGCTTTTATTGACTTTAAATGCGTGTAAAAAGCCCCCAAACCAGTCAATAATTACCCATTTTATGTCTACATATAAAGTGGGAAAAGTAGTCTATTAACTTTATGTATGAAAGACAATTCTGCTTAATCATTATCATCCAACACCATAACACTGACTAGTTTCAATTCTACCCTAACACATTTTGTCTCCAAATCTATTGGATTGGATTCTTTTGCTCATTATAAGGAATAACATATATGCATTATTTTCTTTTTAAAATTTATTTATTTTTTCTCATTTTTCGTCTCACCTCATATTACAAATATAATCTAAGCACCTTCCTTATGAGTTTTAATAAGGTAAATACATGCATTCCAAAGAATCAGACTCGAAATCTTTTGTTAAGTTGAAAGAGACTTAACCTACTTCATTTGATTCAACCATGCAAGTGTAGCCGTTGTACTAAGCATGCCTAATAAAATATTAAAGAAATAAAGGGAGAAACCTCACTTAATTAAGGTAGGCTTATTTCCAACAATAGTGTGGTATTCAATTCCTGCTTTGTCATGAATATTTGTGAGTTTGGATTTGGATTTCACTCCTTGTGCGTAGAAGAGTACGATTTAGTGTTAAGTTTTGAAACTAGATGGACTTGATTTACCTTATCATGGGCTTGAGGATGATCCATAGAGTCCAGGATATAGTTTGACAAAGGCGAGAAACTTGAATCATCAAAAGAAAAAAAAAATAAATAGAGGGGCAACTTTGAAAGAAATCACTTTTTTTATTTTTTTATTTATTTATTTATTTATTTTTTTATTCAAGCACTTGATATGATAGGATTAAAAAAAAAATCCTGTCATTCTTCCATATATATGATAAATTTCACCTAATTATTATCATATATCAAAGTTTATTAATTCAAAAATAAAAGTAGTAAGAAAAAAATAACGTAAACACTATTTTCTTGCTAGATAGAACAAATTAAAATGGTTTCAAAGACCTTATTATTGAGTGATATAAACTTATTTTGATGTTAGTAACTTAGTATCAATATCATGTCACAAATTTAATCCCTTACACTCTCGGATGGTTAGAAATTTTTTTTAAAATAATAATAATAATAATAATAATAATAATAATAATAATAATTTTAAAAACCGAAAGAATGGTATAGGTCCAATAGCAGTAGACAGATTTTGTAACAATAGTTACTATGCTTTTAAGTTATTTATGGTTAAAGAAAACTAAATATATATGTTTTCTGGTTTATTCCCAAACCTCTTTTGGGCTGTAGATTCATGTGACGTCCGTCTTTTTCATTCAGACACAAAAAGAAGAGTTCCAACCCATTCTTTCGGCATATGTTTCTATTTTGGTTGGCACAGAAAGAATTAAAGCTATTAATTCTTTAATCAATTATTTCAATATTATATATATATATGATGAATAATATATATTATATAACAAATAAAAATATTATTATTAATATTATTAAGTTAATTATGAAAATCGTTGTTCAAACTTCTTTTCCTTTTCTCAGAAGTGGAAACTCTTTTTAGACCTTCTGATTGTTTCTTCGAGTTTTCCAATTTCAATTGTTTAATCCAATGCAATCATTAGTGATTTTAAAGAATTAGGAATATATGAAGATTGTATCATTCAAAATGTGTGTGAATAGTGAGACTACTTTAATATCTCTATGATTAATTTTGCAATCTCTTTTCATATCAATTTAAAATTATTAGATTTGAGAATCAGAAAAGAAAAAAAAATCAAATAATTATTCAGTGCAATTTAATTTTTTTTTAGTGTGTAAAAATTCTTTCAATATTTTTGAGACATCTAATTTATCTATTATGTGAGAAAATTAATTTTGAACTAATAATTTAAACGGTCATCATGAGATCTCATATGAATCACTAAAATTAATTTGGGTCGATTGAGTACTCTCAATATTATTAAAATATACAATTAACTTAATTACCTGATACAGTGATACATCAGACAATGAATTTTGAACTAGTAATGTAAAAATTTATGAGATTTTATATGATTTTTTTACGACATTGTCTCGCATAAGATCAATTGTTTCTAAAAAATATTACATGTCTCGATATAATTTCATGCATGTATGTAAGACGATCTCATACAAAACCAATAATTTAGGCAGCCACGAAATTTTTTTATGAATCATTTATCATTGGTGAAACTAAGAACTTGAAAACATTTAAGTATATGTACGTATATAATAAGATTAAGGAGAACCCAAGAAAAGGGAAAAGCACAAAAAGATTGATTGATGAAAAGGAAAAGAGGAGGAAGAGTTTTGGCATCTATCTAAATTATATTATAAATATATATATGTACGTATACTATACGTATACATCAAATATAAATACAGTGAGATAGAAGGGATCATATAGATATTATATTGACAAAGACTGCAAGCTTAGGTAGAGACTTGATCCTGTCCCACCTATCCATGCCACCTTGGCACTTTTTATCACGTGGCAAAAGTAGGCCCCATCGTGATTGCCCCTATATTTACTGCTTTTCTTTAATTTTCTTTTTCCTCGCCGATTTCGATCTGTCAGTTAATCTGTCCCAATCCACCACCCTTAGCTTCATGTATCTTTCACGACTTCAATTCAAGCTAATCTACTAACATGGCTTCTTCAATTCATGCTCCTATATATGCATTCATTAATGCTTTTATTTCTTCATTTTTTGCTTTCATAACAAATCGTGCACCATTCAATATATATAAGCTAAGGAATAAATGCATTCATCCATTTGAGTTGATAAAAGCTAAAAAAAAAATGAAAAAGATTATAATGCATTTTAGTGATTACTATGATGTACTGATCAATTTTTTTCGGCACATTCACTAGTATACTATGATGTATCAAACTTTAAGTACACTTTTGCAAATTATGAATTGAAGGAATTGCCACATATTAGTTGGTGCATTCTAAAATTTGACATAATGCAATGTAATAATTGTGAAAATGTTACTATAATTTTTTTTTTCAATTTTCATGATTTTTTCAGCCATTGATTAACCAAATACATGAATGAGATTATTTTACATGTTTATACAAAGCATTATTCTCATTTTAACCTACCATATGTGTGTGTGAATGATTAAATGAGAACTGCTTCCCAAGAATAACTGCATATTAAATCTAAGTGGTTTGTCAATCTATGTTGACAAAAGAGCTATAAAATAAGTAAAAAAGCAATGATATTTTGATAAATATTTCAAACTTAAAGTGCCCGCAGCGCATAACAACAAATTAAATAGTGCAATCACTAATACGTAATCGTGCAATGCATCATTTCATATAAGTGATTGCACCTATTAGTACGTTGTTACACGATGCACGTCCGTGGTTCTCATTGGACCAATCTACCTATATATGTATAATGAATGAAATCTTATGAGAATAATGATTGGCGTGAGAAATATGAAAATATTTTGACTATTCACCTTAAACTACAAATTGAGAAAAATCTAGGCTAAAAAAAAAAGGCGATGATATTTTTGTAATAAAACATGCTATTTTCCAAAAATATGTATGTTTAGTTTTTTTTTTTTTTTCTCTCTTTTCAATTGTATCAAACAATTAAACTCTTATATTAAATAGAAAATGACAGGTTTGGTCCGAACTACAAACTGGGGGCCGGGAAAAAAAACCAGCGAAGATGAATAAAGTAGATACTCGGCGATGAATTGTCGGTTGATCGGCGTGGGAATTAGCATGTGAAAGGAACATTTGGTGCAGATTGGCAGTTAAGAAAGCCGCCAATTCTCGTTAGACAACGGTTATTATTAATTTCTCATAAGGTTGGTTAACGTAGGGCAACACATTAAGAGATCCTGACGTACGTAGGACGGTCATGCATGCATCAAATCAGGTATCTCCACGTGGAATAAGCAAGCTTTGATTCCCACAAAGGATAACTTCCAAGCATCGAATTTCCTTATTTCTCATCTATATCATATTTTACTACTAATCACAATACTTTACTATTTAATAATTAATATAAAAATACCCCATGGTTATTTGAGGAAATACATCTAGTTTAGGAATTAAATAATTATGTGCCAAAAGCATGTACTAATTTGGTCACAAATTTTAAATAGAAAAATCATATATCGTTTATAATGTTACCGATAGTCAGAGGATCGTCAATTGTGGTTGAATTGCATAATTTTGAACATTCCATGGACCTAATTGTAATTTTTTAATTGGATGACCTAATTGCATTTCGCGTGTAATTCGGTGACTAATTTGAACATTTTTTTTTAATTTTTATATCCATTTTATTAATAACGAAATGATTGAATAAAATTATTTATGATTTAAGTTTTTATATTAATTAATTTAGAGTTAATGAATAAAATTTATCTATAGAGGAGAAAATTCAAGGTTCTGTTGTACTCGATAAGGGGTAGGTGCCTTGTTTAATTTCAAGTTTGTAAATAAATTCATATATTTTCAATGAACAAACAAGAAGGATCTGTCTAAATTCTCACCCGATTGGTGGTTTAATATAAAATAATAATAATGATAATAATAAAAAATTATATACTGCAATATCCAAGAAAAAAACCCCAACAAATATTGCTCTTAATTATTTTTGTAAATAAACATTATTCTATATATATAGTAATAGGTAAAACGACTTTAAGCATGGTAAATTTTTTTATTAAATGATATTTCTGGATTTGACTAGGATATAGTCTTGCCTTAACAAACTGAGATCAGAAGACTATTTAATTTTGTGCAATACTTTGATTTTTCCGATGTTTATTTTGTGTTTCATAGGTTAATGTTTTGGTGAAAAGGGGAGCTTATTTATAATGGGGAAGAAGAGTTTTGATTCTTTTTTACGAATTTTCATCAGGAACCCAATGATTAGCGTGGCTTGATTTCATCAACTTTTCTAATTTTTGTGATGGTACTTTGTAAGTTTTCCCGTTATAAAGTGTCTAACTAGTGAGTCAATGTTTTTTCTTTCTTTTTTTTTCGTCTTTTTGTTTTTTCATAGTACTCTCCCTATCCAGAACAAACACTCAAAACTCCAATCATGGTACATATAAGTAATATGTGTTTTTTTAGAATGACGAAGAAACTCGTAACCTATAGTTAATAGTGTGCATGAGATAAATCTCATCTTATGATCTCACTAATGACTACAAGGAGGTAAACTAGTATAAGTTATCCATAGTTAATCAATTCAAACCAATTCAAGTTCAATAGCTAGATTGCTCCCGCAAGGTCCAACTTCTAACTTTGTAGTGGCCGGTTACCAAGATAACAACCTGATTGGTGGGAGTTACACCAATGTTTGTAATTTTGTTCACATTACATGTGTCAGACATAACTATTTTATCATTTAAAATGAAATTTTGGGTAATTAAGCTAAGAATTTATTGAATTACACACACATACACAGACATAGATAGGCTTCAAATCTCACTAAGAACTTGAAGGTCATTGGGAGACATTGACCGATAAGAGAGGTAATGAAGAGTCCTTGTGTGCAGTTGTGCACAGTGTACAGGAAAGGAATGGGAACATGTAGTTATTATATATTTTTTGGACATGTTCTTTAGTTTTATTTGTATTTTACAACATATAAAATTTATAAAAATTGTGGAATTCAAGTATCTTGAAAGGGAGGGTGAGGGTTTTCCAAAAATAAGATAATAGTTATAAAATGAGGGTAGAGAGAATAAAGAGTTAGAGCTTGAGAAGAAAGATTATTAAAGCATAACTTTGATGTGAAAAAATTAATTAAAAGATAAAGTGCCTAAAGGTGGGTGGTGGCAAACCCCCTCTTCCTCCTCCCCCATAATCAATTGCTTTTTGGCTTCTTCTCTTTTTGTCTTCTCATATATCAATCTTAGCTTCCTCATCATATATCCCCTCCCCCTCCCTCTCCATATATACACACTCCCTTTCTCCCCATCTCCTTCCTCTTCTTTCCAACTTCAATTATATCACAAGGTCTCTCTCTCTCCTCTCTCTCTCTCTCTCTCTCTCTCTCTCCCCCTTAAGAAAAACATACAAAATTTTCCAGAATATATATATATATATAGTTTCTGACTGTTTTAGGGTTTTGTATGTGTTGCAGTGTTTTGTGGTGGCCGGATTATTAGGACGAAGCTGATTGGTTACCCTTGTTTTGTCGGGTAAACGACAGCTTAGTACGTTGTTGTTGGCTAACAACAAAAACATTAGTAACTAAGATCGAGAATATTAATAATATAATGGCACCTGTTTCATTGCCCCCCGGGTTTCGGTTTCACCCCACCGACGAAGAACTGGTGGCTTATTACCTGAAACGGAAGATCAACGGCCGCAAGATCGAGCTGGAGATCATCCCAGAAGTTGATCTCTACAAATGTGAACCATGGGATTTACCTGGTTAGTACCATACATACCCAGAACCTTCATCTTCTTCTTCTTCTTCTTCAATTTTATTCTTCTTATTTATTTATTTTTGTTATTATTATTAATTTGGCTGTCTACTTTAATTTTGATTAATTATGAAGCGTTGTTAAATTAGTTGAGATATAAACTTCCATGCATTAATGTCTAAAACAAGCTAGTATAGCTAGGCTGGAGATTTATATTTGGAAAGAGACCTACTACCTAAGATATTATTAATTCGAAGTGGGTGTCAAGAAAGGTATATCAAATACTATACGTACCGTGTATACATATCTTATTTGCTTCCCTCATTATTCTTTTCATTTTTATTTAATACGTACTTCTATACGATTGCCGTCCCCATAATTAGGTTACAAGTTTGACTCCCTGTGAAAACAGTCTATTGGCCTTAACTTCTTGATTTGAGCTGGTTAGTTATAAATAACCTAGGTTGGTTTACTTCCTCGTAGTCCACTATTGGGTTTTCTCGGTCATCCAAAAAATTTACAAAATGATTTTTTTTTTACTAAAGATAATCATCTATATATATATGATACAACTTTATATGATTTGTATTAGATATCATCACTCTTTATATTTTGTTTTATTGGAATTATTAATAAAACGGAATTGCATCGAGTTGTATAAGATTTAATGTAAAAAAAAAATTGGCATAAATATACACACCAAAACAATTAAGGAACCAACATGGCTAAAGGAGCTTCTCTTTATATATCTATATAATTATATATATAATTATTCTGAGTTATTATTTACATATTATTGAATGTGCTTTATTTTTAAATTTAAAAGTTTTGTTGAGTACTGAGAAATAATTAATAATTTGTATTTTAATTTTTCTATGGGAACGCGTGGTGATTAGATATTCTGATTTCTGATCATGGAAATCATATACTTTGAACACACTTTAATCAGTCAAAAATCATATGCTTTAGTCCCCAACAAATCCAAAATAATACAGTAATGAAAAAAAATTGATTTGATATTGTCTGTAGCAATAAAGGAAGTTTGCAGCATGGTCCCTACAATCTTTTAATCTCCTATTTGAAGCCTAGAAAAGATGTGTACTTACACAAGATACTCCAAGTCAAAAAGCAAGAAGAAAGAGCATGATTACATTGTCAGCTTCCAGATATTTATATATCTTTATATCTCTTTACTCCATTTCAAGTCACAAGCCTTCCCTATTCCCTATTATATTATGTACACTCATCATCATCCACTTTTCCTTTCATCAATCTCACATTTCAATTCCCCCCTTTTCTTTTACTGTACAATATTATATATTTTTTCAATATTGTTATCACATTTTAATTGGTTTTTCCAATTTTTTTTTTGATAATATTGGTTTTTCCATTTAATTTGCAGGGAAGTCATTATTGCCTAGCAAAGATTTAGAATGGTATTTCTTTAGTCCTCGAGATCGGAAGTATCCGAATGGGTCAAGGACTAATCGGGCAACCAAAGCGGGATACTGGAAGGCCACCGGAAAGGATAGGAAAGTAAATTCACAAATGAGGTCGGTTGGGATGAAGAAAACCCTAGTGTATTATAGAGGGAGAGCCCCCCATGGAGCTCGAACTGATTGGGTCATGCATGAATATCGCTTAGATGAAAGGGAATGTGAAATCCAGAACGGCTTACAGGTAAAAAAACAAACACATTATGGCTGATATTGCATAAATGTACAATCCAACTATCAGTTTAGACTTTTTTGCTGATATAATATGATGAATGTGCAGGATGCATATGCACTTTGCCGGGTATTCAAGAAGAGTTTGACGAATACGGGCCCGAAAATCAGCGATCATTACGTTAGTGCGGCGAGTGATAGGTCATCCAGCATGGACATTTACTCTGAGGGAAGGTGTGAGGAGATGGAGAGCTCTAACTACGCAATGGCGGCGCCGCCGTCGTCAGCGGCGGCTTCTTGCTCATCCATGGCGGCGGCCGCCGCCGTCCATGGATCTCCGTTTCATCATGTCGCTGCAGCGGGCCCAAGCACCAATGATGATAAATGGATGCAATACTTATCAGATGAAGCATTTAGTTTCCACACCCCACCCCCATCCTCCATCCCAAACTATACAACCATGCCCTATCCACCTTCAAAGGTACCTACTTACTCCCCTCATATGTGCAGGCTGATTAAGTTTTTTATATAGATTTCAAAAAAATACCTGAATCGGCTCTAATAACAAATTGGAGCCTGCTTTTTTAGTCATCTCAACTAAAAGTCTAAGTTGATAGTTGGACTGCACATTTTATTATTTCAGGTTGATATAGCGTTGGAGTGTGCAAGGTTGCAGCACCGTTTCATGTTACCGCAGCTAGAGGTCCAAGATTTCCCGCACGTTGTGGGCCATGTTGATGCCAGGATGATGCCACATCATCATCATCAATCAAGCTTCGTTAACCACGACAACAACCCGGACATTGTCCAGGAAATCCTGTCGGTTGCACAAGCGTCGCAGGATCTGATGAACCAAGACGGTTGGGGCGGCGGCGGTTATGCTCCAACTGCCGCATCAGATGATGATTTTTCTTTCCTCCTCCCTCACAATGCTAACCAGTTTCAAGACATGGGTAACTTTAGATTCATGGACCAGTTGAGAGAAGATCAGAATGGCGGCAGGAACATTGAGATTACAGATTTTGGAGATGAATTTAAGCCGGATAGAATGGTGGAGAACCTAAGATGGGTCGGAATGTCCGACAAAGACCTTGAAAAGGTAAATAATAATCTGATCTGGCAATCCTTGACCAATAACAATGTGACAAATTGACAATCTATCTATAATATAATATAATATAATGCGTACGTATTGATTTAGGTTTTTTGTTTATGTTTAAACAGACACTTTTGGAGGACTACAAGGCAGTTCCAATAGAAAATGTTTCAGGCTTCAATAGAGAAGGGCATGAGGATCATGGTATAACAGAAATGCTCTAAAGTACTATATTATTTCCTCCATTCTCTTCTCTTTTTCTTTTTTCCTTCCCCAAGCACCTCCCAGCCCACCAGACTCAAATTAGTAACATGTACTCTGATACTACTTGTTAGAATCAAACTTTTATTATGCCAAAAACCTACTATAACTAACTAGCTAGTAGCTAAGATGAAAAATCTGAACTTGACCTTTCAGGCCTCTGTCTAGACCAACAAGTTTTTGTTTGTGGTTATTGAATACCTAATAACCTAGCCTAACCTAATTTGATTTGCAGGAGAAAGCAGCCAACACAACAACTTCAGTGACATCAACGACTTCTCCCTGGGATTTGACAACGACCACAACGCGAACAACGACAACAATAATTTCTTGGAGGATTTCTCGGATTCCCCGAGCTTCGAGGTGTACGAGAAAGTGGAAGTGAAGCACGGGATGTTCATCGCGAGCAGACAGGCAGCCAAGACACTGTACCATCAAGTGGTCCCTTCCACCACCGTCAGAATCCACCGAAACCTCCTCGTACCTATGCAAGCCGCCACATTTCCAATCTCAAAATTCGAAGCCCCAAGAGCCTTCAACAACAACAACAACAACAACATTGTTATGGACAAGTTCATCGCGTTCTCAAGAAAGATGTTGATCGGAATAATCAAGTTGACTCGACCGTGGGGGAGAATGGTGAGCACCCTAGTGGGGGTCATCGCCATTCTCCACACCTGTTGGGTTTATTTTGGAGAATTATTGTTGGAGGCCCAGGAGAAGAACTATTATTACTGCCATTTCTCAGGGGAGAAGATGAAGAGGGAGTTATCTGGAGGAGATTATGAGTGGGAGAATTTAAAGAAAAACAAAGATTCATCAGCAATTGCAGACAAGAAGAATCCCTGCAGAATGACAACGAGAGTGGATAAGACTACATGGCCATATCTCACTCTCGTGTTGGCTCTTTCTACCATTTGGCTGCACCAAAATGTTACTTTCTTTTGATTTTTATTTTTTTTTGAATTAATTACTAACCTCATTTGTTTGTTAATTAGGAGAGGCCTAACTTAGCCTTGCCCTAAATTAAATTCATATATGATATCATGATGTAATAGCAAGTTTAAAGTGTTTTCTTACACATAGTTGGGAGTTGGATGGGTACACTTCAAACCTGATTGGATTGGTATACAGCACAATATACTGTAAATTTTATTTTATTATTAATGTTTAATTATCTATTTATTATTAATTAATTCATTTTATTCAATTGGGAGACTGTATATGCATGTGAGTCTGACTTGGATAACAGTACAAATTTTAATGGACATTTAATTTATTTCCAAATTAAAATAAATAAATATATTATAATATCAAGCACTTTAGTGATTCAATTATTTGCAATGATATGATGATGAGATGAAAGTTATCATATACAAATGAGAATATAAAACATGAGAAGATCACTTTAAGTAGTATCTTCTAACCATTTAATCATCATGCAAAAGTTCATTTTTGGATCATTCAATAAAATCAATAATTTTGTAATGTAATGAAAGGATAGTTTAAAACTCGATCAAAACTATATTTAGACTAGAGTTGTTTGCATACATGAATATGTGTAGACTTTTTTATGTGACTGGTAATACGTAATGAAATTTATTTATTTTTAATTACACTGACAATTGCACAATAAATGCAAGATTGCACTATTTGCAGTTGTCTATGCTTTCAATTCTCTATCTATTGCAACTCATCAATCGATCAATGCTCCACTTTAAAACCTAAGATAACATTTGTTTTATACATTCTCTATTTGCTACAGGCCTACAGCCCAATGGATCCATATTGACAAATTATTGTGTGGATCATAGTCCACATAGCTGTGTAGGCTATGAATGCAATATACACTTTTAAAAACATTTACTTTCAAAAAATGAAATTTGTGTATACAAATTAAATAATGTACTTTTTAGTCTATTAAAAATGTACTTTTTATTTATGATTCACATAAATGTATAAACCATGGTCCATGGATTAATGATTGATCAATATCCCACCACTGAAATTGGATCCTGTGAGTCTGTGACCTTTCCTCAAGGTGAGTCACAGAAGTGTCATTTAAGCACAAAGCGTTTGACAAATTTAGTCATTCTTTAAATGACTTAAAACCAATCATCACATTTCAATAAGTTTTTTTTTGAAAAAAAAAAAAATTAAGACAAACAAAATTGTGTGTTTGTCACGACTCACGAGATCAATCTATCGTAAAGAAAGATCGAACAAAAAGCTATGGGTGAGATATTGATAATGCGTGTGTTTGTGAGAATCTTATATACATAGTACGATCCGCTTTTTAAAACTATGAATCTATATATGTTGTTCGATGTCTTATGACTCAACCAATAAGTATCGATCACATTCTTTACTTGAGTTGTACCCAAAGAATGACAAACAAATGTCACATACATCAGAATATAATGCGTATTATTACGTATGTAGTACAAGTTATTCTGTTGGTTTGGATGCGTATTAGAATAGGAATGACAATCTAAAACTAACTCCACTGCACCAAGAAAGGAATACACAATAATCAGGTAAAATCGTCAATTCCTATTTGTTTAGTTTTCTTTTTTATATTGAGAAATATATATGGTTGAAAATATTCAATAAATACAAGTATTAAAATTTAATTGCAATACTCACGATATAAATGATAACAATATGTACCCTCATTAGAATTATCCCTAATAAAAATCAATATTATCCTTATGTTAAATGGCCAGAAACTAAATTGGTAGCCTTCAATTATCCTGTTGTTTAAGTACTAGTTCATTTTTAGTGTAGTACATTTTCATTTTAATGTATTGCAAGCAGTGAATCCTCAATAAATTTGGACCATTAAATAATGATATTTAAGTTCATTGAAAGTGTGAATATACAATTAAAAATATATAAATTCTGAATGAATCGGTACCGTTAATTCTTGTTATATCTGGAATTTTACCTTTGATATCATTATAAGTGTTGGTATGGGGTTTATTGGGCTCCAAGTGTTGGTATGGGGTTTATTGGGCTAGAGCCCATGCACATTCGACAACATGGGTACAAATAAAATTTAAAAGGATGGTGATTTGATTAAGACAACCCGTTGGGCGCAGATCATTATACCGTGGACTAGGGTTCACAATGCATCGTGGACCCTGGTCCGAAACGAACCGTAACATTACAGATTTTACAGTTTCTTTTTTAAATTAAAATATAACTATAATTTGAGCAACAACAAAAACAGTGACGAAGAAACAAGAACAAAAAAACCTCGAACCCACTTCCATTCATGTGAGAGTGTAAACCATGTGCCACTAGACCACAAGGTCTTTAGCAAGACTCAAGTTTTTAAAGAACTCCAAATGTATTCTTGAGAAATTAACTCACCAAGTCTTATCCAAAGCACAATTTAAAAAA
>CM008341.1:8763305-8775392 GCA_002525835.2 Ipomoea batatas | reverse complement strand
CACACAAACAATATATATGATTGGACAACTCGCTATTTACCTCCTCAACGGCTCCAACAGGGCATCTGAAGACTTAGGACTAGTTTGACTACTTAAACTAAGAAATTAAACCTAGTGTGTGTGTGTCTATATATATATATATATATATATATATATATAGAGAGAGAGAGAGAGAGAGAGGTTCATATGCCCCACGGCTTTCTGTGTGGTCGTGCGGCTTTGCATCACTATGTATGCACAAATGCACCACCACGTGTTTAGAAATGCATTAAAGTGTGATATGCATTTACAAACTTACGACACGTTTGGTTCACGGAATGAATTTGGAGGGAATATGAATGCTATTCCACGAAGAATGGAATAGATAAGGAATAGAATATGAATTATATAATATTGTTTGGTTCGTTGAAGGAATAGACTTTAAGAATTGTATTCTAGTGTTTGGTTGGTTAAAGGAATGGAAATGGAATAGGTTTTAAAGACATAAATACCCTTATAAAATAATAATAATAATAATAATAATAATAATAATAATAATTAAGGACAACTCATATATAAACAAATACACATGTGTGTATGTATGCATAATAATTATAATAATAATAATTATTATATATATATATATATATTTATTTATTTATTTATTTATTGATATGTAAAAATTATAATTAATTAAATATATACATTTATATAATACATTATATTTATTAAATATAAATATTAAATAATGTACAAAGGGTATTTTTGGTTTTTATCATGTAAAAGCTATTCCCAAGAGCATGGGAATAGCTAATACCATAGCCCCCCCCAAGGAATGGCTATTCCCTTTGCAAAGGTAATAGCTCATTCCTTGGAATGTCATTCCCATGATTAAATGAACAAAACAAACAATGGAATAGGTCATTCCAAGGAATGCTATTCCATTCCTAACCAATTCCATGAACCAAACATGCCATTAGTGGTGCTGAAAAAATGCACAGCACCGATGCATTTATGAAACACGGTGGTGCATTTTGTGCATACATAATGGTGCAAAGTCGCATGACCCCATATATATATATTGGTACCCAAGTTAAAAATTAAATTAGATGAAATCTCAACCTTGATCTAGTACAGAGATCACCACCCCTGAATGAAGGTTTGTTTTTTTTAAGTGGTAGTATTTTGGGAATTTGTTCTAACTTTAAAGTGCACGCGTTTTGTTCTTCAAGTGTACGCGTTTTGTTGTTCGTGTGTACAAGGTTTGTTTTTCATGAGCACAAATTTTGTTATTCAGGTGCACAATGTTATATTATGAGTGCAAAATTTTGAAGTACTCAAGTTTTGTTCTTCAGATGCACAAGTTTTGTTCTTTAAGTGCATAAGTGTTATACTACAAGTACATAGAGTAAAATAAGTTTTTAAAAAATGCGGAAGCATTTTGATAATTCTTTCTAACTTTGAAGTGCACAAATTTTATTCTTCATGTGCACAATGTTATATCATTAAGTGCATAATTCATATTTTTTAACCGTTAAATTTGACATATCAACGGCTCAGATCTCTCCGCATATTTTATTTGTACTGTGCGTCTCTTATATATAAAATTAAATCCAGCCACAAGAATATATACATAGTTTCACAATGCACAATAAAAAAACACACACACACTTTTAATAAAATTGGTCCCCTTCTACTTTAATTTCCTCATACTAGTACTAGAACAACAAAGTCTAGTAGGGGACCATTCCCCAATTTACTTCTATACCATAACACACAATGGTCAATTTTTTAAAAATTATTTTTTGAAGTTTTAGTCAAATTCTTAAGTTTGTATAGTTATAATCAATATTTAATGTATTCAAAATAAATCAATATTTAAAATATTTTTTTATCATCAAAAAGTTGAGAATTTATAACTAACTTTTTTATCACTTTAAATTTTAAAAAATGTCCATCAATATTACAGAAAATTTTTGAAAAATTTGGTCTCATAGGTTAATGGATGATAATATTCTTCATCTATGAGTGGCCAGAAACAACAACAACAATAATTAATGAGTTAATTGCCCTAATCCCTACCCGCTCCCCCCTCCCAACAAAAAAATAAAAAAATAAAAATTGATGGGTATTTGGAAATATCCAATTTTTAAATTTTGTTAATTATTTGTAGTTGGTCATCCTTTACTATAACAAGTTACAAAATATACCTCCAACAACTAGAAACTATTGTATAAGGTTTAATTTACAACTTTTAATAGTGGAGATAAAAAAATCCCATTGCAAATAATTAATAAATTGAAAAGATTTCTTTTACTTATGGTAAATGTTGATATATTACTAAAAAAAGAAACTCTTTTTTTATTTTTATTTTTTACTTTACATCATAGTATTTTAGTTAGGTTATTTACAAATAATACTATATCTTATAATCTTGATACATCGTTTTTACTTTTTAGGCTTTGCTTTTCCAATATCCATCCTATTCTTCCTATATCGATGACTCTTGGCATTAGTAAGATGTATAGTGTTTATGCAATTTTTTAAAGGATACATATCCAAATCTTTTTAAAAATTGAAGTATTATGTTTGAGGAAAATAAATATCGGGTTCAAATATAAAAATGTAGCAGTATATGTGGTAAAAAAAAATATTGATTATATACGTGTGTGAGAGAATTCAAATGAGAACATAGTCGTCTTTTAAAAGTTGATTGATTATACTCATCCATCAACTTTATCAGTGGTTGCAGACACGGGTTCATCAAGTTTGTAATATTTATAAATTGAACCTTGCCGATTTTTCTCATATTTTTCAACAATCCGCAACCGTTAATGTACTCATATTGATAGATTAGATTGGCCCTCACTTTTTACATTGAGTATGTTCTCACCTGAACCCTACATATATATATATATATATATATATATATATATATATATATATATATATCATAAATTTTAAGTGTTAAATGCTCAAAACATAACTTTTAAAGATTGTGCTATGTAAAATTGTAACATTCTTCTTTAAGACTTCAATAATTTACATTCTCTAAGATGTAAAATTTATTTCATTATGAGAAACAACCCTTTAAATTTACAAAAATAACTTAAAAGTTAGAGTTTCGAAAAATTAATAGCCAGGATTATTAATTATGTAATCTCAATGACCGATTTCGACACAATACCGACGAGAAATCAAATTTGGTAACTAGCTAGTATTATTGATGGATTGAATTGACTACTTACCTACCATTAAAAGATCAACTTTATTTTTTTATTTCTTCTTTTTAATTATTTACATTTTTATTTTTTACTTTAGAAAATAAAAAGAGTGAAAACTTTTTGAAAAAAGATATAGAAAATAAATGAGAAATGTTTTCGATTACTAAACACTTCAAATTGTTACGAAGTACACAATCAACTTCACCTTTCCTTACAACTTTGAATTTGCCAGCAAAGAGGTGTGTGTACAAGTTGTGTATGTAGCTATATATGATTTCCTTTTTTTTTTTTCTTCTTTTTTTTGGGTCCAAATGTCATATCAGTTTATTGGTGATGGACATTTTATATTGGAGGTACTTGGGTGAAATGCATTTTATGTTTTTAACAACAATGAATAAAATTTTACCAACCAATGTCACTACTGCTTGTTACAAAAAAACTAATTAGCTCACGTTACCTGTATTCTGTATGGACAACTCAATTAGTTATATATGTGAAGTTTAGAAAAGAAGTGTTGTCAATCACCTTGTGCTCAAATGGCATGTAGTGGCCTCCCTCAAATGAAAGGTCATGAGTTCGAGCCTCAGTGGAGGAGATATCGAAATGAACAGGTTGAGAAAAAGTATAAATGAACAGATACCCTAATGTAATAGGGTCAGTTGTATTCAAGAAAAAAAAAAAAGAAAAGAAGATCAGGGATGGAGTTTAGGAACTCATAATCATAATTTACATCTTTCCAGTGAAAAAAAATTGGTAGTATATTAGTATTACTATAAAAGAGATGATTGAATAAGGATGGTCATTATTGTATCTGAAAAGTTACGAGTTAGATTTATTTATTTATTTTTTTCCTTTTTGGTGTGGTTTTGAATTATGATGTAGAGAGGTTAAATAAAAAAGAAGTTTAACTAAGGTAGGTAGGTAGCTATAAGTTAGATTTTGACTGCAACAGTTAAAAACAGTGTTGAATCACTATTGCATATGGTACAACTACTTTGGCTAAAGACTAAAATATCTTGCTTTATTTTCTTTCTTTCCCTTTTATAATTCTAGTTTGGTTTTTATTTATTTATTTATTTTTTTCCATGTGAAATATTATATCTGAAGGTCCGTACTCTGACAACGACCACTGAAGGATGGTGGCACATGCCTCCTGTCAAATCTGACGCCACTCAACGGCTGAGATCATCCGTACGGTTTCATCGACGCCTCAGGTTCCCCTCTTCCACAACACCTCTGTACTCTCCTCTTTCTCTCTCATCGCTCATCGTATTCTCTCTCTCTCTCTCTACTGCTCTCTGCTCGACCTTGGTCGGGTGGGCTATAAAGAAAAGAGAGACCCCTTTCTTTCTCTCTCTCTCTCTCCCTCTTTCTCTCTCTCTCCTCAAACGTCAGTGAGGACAGCGATTGCCCACGAAAAAGCTGTGAGTTTTCAGCTGAGCTAGCTCAGCTGAGCTAAGCGAGGCCTCCGCCATTCAACAAAAGCCAAAGGGCATCGCTAGGATTTTCTCTTTTTTAAACTTTTTTTTTTTTAATTTTAGTTTTTAATTTTTTTTTTGTTTTTCTTTTTACTCCATGGAGGTTTTGGAAAAGGAAAAGTGGGCTGAGCTGGGTTGATCTTCGGGTTGGGGTTTAGCGGTGCTTATTGTGAGCTGAGATTGGGGATTTCCGGGCCGGTTTTTGGATTAATGCACGTCTAGATTCGGGTTTGAAGTGAAGATGGGGATGAAATGTGGGGTTGGGATGAGGGTGTTGAATTGGGTAGAGGGTTTAGGGTTTGATGAGTTGGACTTGGGAGTGGATAATTATAATTAAGGTTTTAACTATAATACTTATTATAGATATATATATATTTTATAGAGATAAAGGTGGATAAAATATGAAGCTTTCAACATCAGGGATGGGTCAGCAGGCTCATGAAGGTATCTACTATGACTTCTGTCTTTCAGTCTTTCTGCACTTTTTATTTTTTTATTTTTAAAAAAATTTTCTTTTGAGCTTAAGCTTTTTAAATTATAAAATTATATTTGCCTCATCTTTGTTTACACCATCATATTTGTGCTTTGACTTGATCAAATTGATTGTTAGTATAAGAAGATATTGTTTTGAATTTGTTAAATTATGGTGCTGATTGGATCTTTCTTGGTCTTCAATCATGAAAGGAGAAAATAAGTGCTTGAATTCAGAGCTATGGCATGCATGTGCTGGTCCTCTGGTGTGCCTTCCAATAGTGGGGAGCCGTGTGGTTTACTTCCCTCAGGGTCATAGTGAGCAGGTCCCATTTTGTCTAACCATTGCTTTCTTGGTCACAATAGTGTAGGGGATAGATGATGCAAGTTGTTATATTAATTTAGATAACTGGATGGTCCTGTGCTGAATTGACTGGCAGGTTGCAGCCACTACTAATAAAGAAGTTGATGCTCACATACCCAATTATCCAAACCTGCCTCCACAGTTAATCTGCCAACTTCATAATGTTACAATGCATGTAGGTTTTATTATATTTCTTCAATGATGTCTTTCTTAGCTTCTTATAAATGTAGTTTGCTCAGTTTGGTGTTGATGTTCAATTAAGCCTAATAAAGAGTTGTTAATTTGTGGAATTTCAGGCAGATGTTGAAACAGATGAAGTGTATGCTCAAATGACATTGCAGCCTCTGACTCCAGTACTTATTCATCTTAAAACTCTTTCTTAGCTACCAGGAGGCTTCTTTCTCTAGAGTGGGTGGCTAAAGTTGTTCTTTTTATTTGTATTTTTCAGCAAGAACAGAAAGATGCATATCTTCCGGTTGAGTTGGGAATTCCAAGCAGGCAACCTACTAATTACTTTTGCAAGACACTTACTGCAAGTGATACTAGCACACATGGTGGCTTCTCAGTTCCTCGCCGTGCTGCAGAGAAAGTTTTCCCACCCCTGGTAATAACTGCTTTAGTACCCTATTCTCACTGCAGATTTTTTTTTTTTTCAACAGCGCAATGGCATTTTCATTTTTGTATTGCTTCCTTCAGGATTTCACAATGACACCACCTGCCCAAGAACTCATTGCAAGGGATCTGCATGATGTTGAATGGAAGTTTAGGCATATTTTCCGAGGTAATTTTTGAAATTTTCTTGTGAATTGTGTTGGGAGGAGGTGTACCTAGAATTTATGTCACTTATAGCACGATTTGTTCACGGAATAGGATAGAATAGTATTCTTCGGAATATATATAGATATAGACAAGGGATAAGGTGCGAAAGATCTCCCAGGTGAAACATGCGGATTAATCATAGCCATTGATCTTGCCAAAATCAACAGTCTAGGATGAAGATAAAAAAAAAAAAAAAAACGCGGGGGTGGCTATTAACCACCTGTTGGACTGCTGTCTTATTGTTTCTAAAAAAATTGTCTTTCTAATCTAATTAAATATGATAGGAAAGGGTATTCCTTTTCCTTAACCATCTAGTGCTGTGTCATTTGCAGTTTTGGGTATTCTTAATGTTGGTGTACACTTATCTTATAATGTCCATTATGTCAAGCAAATAAAGGAATCACTCCTGCATGTGTCTGAAAGAATACATTAATATAAGAAAACTGACGAATTTACCTGTATCTTCTAAATTCTCTCTCCCTCACGCCATTGCCTACTCTTGTTTGTGTAATGATGCAGGGCAGCCAAAGCGGCATCTTCTGACTACTGGCTGGAGTGTGTTTGTAAGTGCCAAAAGGCTTGTTGCTGGAGATTCTGTTCTTTTCATCTGGTATTCATTTCTATTGTCATTGCTTGCTTTTAATGTTTTACAATTTTGCATATACTGTGTCTGAACTTTGGGTATGTTCTGTTTTCTATTGGATACATGGTTTTTCATTGATTTTGTGACAGGAATGAGAAAAATCAGCTGCTTTTGGGGATTCGCCGTGCCATTAGACCACAAACTGTAATGCCATCATCTGTGCTGTCAAGTGACAGTATGCACATTGGACTGCTTGCTGCAGCTGCCCACGCTGCTGCTACTAATAGCTGTTTTACTGTCTTCTATAACCCACGGTAGTGAAATATACTTTATGCTATTTCTATCCATTTATTTGCTGTTTCTATTCACACAATGATTATTTCAGGGCTAGCCCATCTGAGTTTGTCATACCACTTTCAAAATACATTAAAGCCGTATGCCACACTCACGTTTCTGTTGGAATGCGCTTTCGGATGCTATTTGAAACAGAAGAATCAAGTGTTCGTAGGTACTTGCTGTTTTCTATCGAAAATATTGGTTGTTTTCTTTCCTCTCTTGATTGTTCACTATTACTATCTGCAATTAAGTATGGGCAGAATTGGTTTATACATATTGAGTTCTTATTAACTGTGCTGTAGGCATTGCTTGATAGTTGGTGGCCACTGGCCAGTTATCATGGTTGATGTGCTAGTTGTTTTTGATTGCAAAGACTATAGAATAAAAATACTATTTATCTGTTTGGCTACTGTTATAATTGAAGCCATTTCTTTTCAGATTCATATTTCAAGGCTATCATTTAAAAATGCTTCTACAGTGAATATTTTCCAAAAAACTCCATCTTACATGTAGATGCTTACATTGCTCAGATACATGGGAACTATTACTGGCATTGGGGACTTGGATCCAGCTCGCTGGCCAAATTCTCACTGGCGGTCTGTCAAGGTAAAGAAGTTTAATTTGATGTCATTTTCTTTGTATTTGACTATTTAGCTTTCTTTTCGTATTTATGTTATATGCATAGCAATTTAAGGGTTACAATACTTTACTTCAATCTTACACAACTATTTTCCAGGACAAGTTTTATTTGCTGTTCATTTTCCCTTTCCCCACCCAACTAGATTTAAGCTTTTGAGAGTCATTTTCCTGATCTGTCTGAAATAGTAGTTTTATGTTAATAAGAAAGATCTTAAATCTGGAGCCTCTTGCGGCTCTGCTATGGCATATTTGCAGCATATCATGTGTGCATTTTTGTTTCAGTGAGGGAGTGGTTTGTACAATCATGTTCTAAGACTGATTCGATTTATGTTTATTCAGGCAGTTATGTCAATTTGTTAATATTGCTTGGGAACAATTTTTGAGCATCTGTGAAAAGAATTGCCTACCTTAAATCTCCGAACTCCAACCATCATTTCTATGCAGACATCATTTTGATCCAGGGATTTCTCATCTCAATTTGTACTAGGATTTTAGGTTCTTGAATGCTAGGGAAATTATTCAGCAATGAACCTCCTCAAACTGCATATGCTAACTTCCTATTTGCTTCTTGTTTTGGATCTTGGTTTGATATCTTTGACCTATTTGATATATTAAAATCTCGACCTTTCTTTTTGACTGAATGCTACCATTCCTTATTTTAATCTTTCTCACGCTTCAGAAACTTTATTGATTTCTTATGATCCAAAATCATAAATGTATATGGCCTGATTATACCCGACTTTTGCATCTGTAGGTTGGTTGGGATGAGTCGACTGCAGGTGAAAGGCAACCAAGAGTATCATTATGGGAAATCGAGCCATTGACTACTTTTCCCATGTACCCATCCTTATTTTCCCTTAGGCAAAAACGGCCTTGGTATCCAGGAGCCTCATCTTTTCAAGGTACATTATGTTACTAAAGGTTCGCGCACCCCTTTTACCTTCTTGACAAGATGAATCAGCGAATCCTAATTTCTCTTCTTACAACACAGTGATAAATACACATTATAAAATGTTAGATAGCGGAGAAGCTAAATTTAGATCTTCTAAATTTTGCCAACTCTCCAATAGAAGAGATCTATTTTCTAATTATTATCTGTTAACTGATGAAATCATTGGTCAAACTTTTTGTTTCAAAGTTTTTCTTTAGATATGGTTATCGTTTCAGTATGATGTTATTGCAGACAGCAATAATGAAATGATTAATGGGATGGCATGGCTGAGAGGGGGAGCTGGTGAGCCAGGACCCCGTTCCTTGAACCTTCATTCTTTCGGAATGTTTCCCTGGATGGCACAGAGAGTTGATTCATCGATGCTCCAAAGTGATCTTAATCAGCAGTATCAAGCTATGCTGGCTGCGGGTCTGCAAAATCTTGGAGGCGAAGATTTGTTGAAACAACAACTAATGCAATTTCAGCAGCCCGTCCAATATCTTCAGCCTTCGGGTAGCCATAATCCATTGCTACAGCAGCAGCAGCAAGTAATCCAACAAACGATGCCTTCGCATATGCTACCTGCACAGATGCGAATTTTATCAGAGGGCCTACAGCAAACCAACAATCAGACTGAGCAACAGGCCCAGCATCAGCATACTTACCAGGAAGCTTTCCCTATCACAAATGACCACCTTCAGCACAGACCACTTTCAAATATTCCTTCCCCGTCATTTGCTAAACCAGATCTTGCAGAGACAAACTCGAAATTTGTCTCACCGGTTTCCCCTTCCAATATGCAAAGTATGATGGGTTCCCTGTGCCCTGAAGGGAGTGGCAATCTTATAAATTTCAATAGGACTAGTCAGTCTATGCTCAATGAACAGCCACCTCAACGATCGTGGATGCTGAAAGCTCATGGACAAATGAGTGCTTGTTCCAACTCAACGTCGTCACCAACTTATTCTGGGAAAGATGTGTCTATTCAGCAGGAAAGTAGTGGTTTTGATACCCGAAATCAAGTTATTTTTGGTGCTAATGTGAACTCTCTTGGGCTTCTCCTTCCCACCACTTTGTCAAGTGCTACTACTGCTTCTGTTGATGCAGATGCAGACATGTCCTCAGTGCAATTAGGGGGTTCTGGATTTCAGAATTCTCTGTATGATTACATGCAAGACTCTTCCGAGTTGATGCATAGTGCAGGACAAGTTGACCCACCTACCCCAACTAGTGCATTTGTCAAGGTGTCAAGTCTTTACCCTTGAATTCAAAAATCTTTATTACGGACTACATTTTTCTCATCGTTTTAATTTGGGTTGAGTAATGCTGTTTGTTTATTCAGGTTTACAAATCGGGATCTGTTGGGAGGTCACTGGACATCACCCGGTTCAACAGCTATCATGAGCTTCGTCAAGAACTGGGTCAGATGTATGGGATCGAAGGGTTGCTTGAAGACCCGCAAAGATCAGGCTGGCAGCTTGTATTCGTCGACAGGGAGAATGATATACTTCTTCTTGGAGACGACCCATGGGAGTAAGTAGTTTCCCGACACTTGCAACATTTTTACAGCTTTATTTAAGTTTTGCTCATATTTCGACTCTAAACCTTACCATTCACTGACCTCAATCTTTCACTCTTACATTCGGGATTCTCATTTTGGTAAATGCCGTTTTAGAACTTGTACTACTACACACGTTGAGTTCTGACTGAAATATTTTCAGGGCTTTTGTGAATAATGTCTGGTACATCAAAATCCTTTCACCCGAGGATGTGCAAACGCTGGGGAAGCAAGAAGCTGATTCCCTTAGCCGGAATGTGGTGGAAAGGATGAACACTAGCGGTGCTGATGGTCGGGACTTTCTCTCTGGACTTCCATCTCTAGGATCGCTCGAGTACTGAGACTCACAATACCTTTGGTATCTTCCAAAGATCTGTGTCATATCCACCAGACTTCATTAGCTTTGGTCTGTCTGTCACAGTCTCCCATTTGTATCCTGTAGTTTTATTTTGCAATGGTGTTGTAGGAGTTAAAGTCTCCTTTTACTGAGGTCAAGTCTCCACAATCAGACATCTTTTAGATTCTGAATCTGAACCTCCTGAAATTCTTGCTGTTTCTTCAAAACCTTAAATATAAATTGCTTATCTTGTCTCTTTTTTGTTTTCAAGGCTCACTAACATATTCATGTTTTTCCTTGCATTAGGGTTTGTTTTGGCACAAGAAGTAATAAATGTCTACATTTCAATTCCCAGTTAATACAATACAGGGTTTGCTTTGTCCACTATCAATATTATTACCCTTCTTATATTGTCTTCAATATCCAATAATCACAATTAATTTTAAATTGTCGAATGGTCGTTTATCGCCTTGCCACTAAAGAAAATGACCACTGTTGCCTTCTTTCTCAAGAAGGAAAGAAGGCAACCGGTGTCACCTTCTTCTTGAGGAATGAGTCGTTGACTTGTCGAAACACTACCTTCTTCTTGAGGAATGAGTCGTTGACTTGTCGAAACACTAAGAAAGAAGGAAAGAAGGCAACCGGTGTCACCTTCTTCTTGAGGAATGAGTCGTTGACTTGTCGAAACACTAATTACCGAGTATTACATGTAGAAACTCCAGTTATTGGATTCAAATGTAAAAAAATGACAAGTTAATGTGATGAAGTGTAACTTTTTAAAATTTAGAAACTTGATTGATTTTTTAATATAAAATTCAAAAAGGGCTTATTTGACTCTTTTCTCAATTATAAATTATCACACTCTAATTGATTTTTTCATATAAAATTCAAAAAGAGTTTATTTGACCCTTTTCTCACTTATAAATTATCACACTAGAATATGCCAAGCATAACATGCATAAGTTTAGTGCACATATTTTAAGGTTATGCCTTTTTTTTTTTTTTTTTTTTTTTTTTGGAAAAATTTTAAGGTTATGCCTAAAAGTGTATGTTTGGCAAAAGCCCAAGGAAACTTTAACAGAATTAGAGATGAGATTCTACTTTTAAGGAATGAGAGTGATTGCAACTACTACTATTGGATCTGTCAAGCCATTGGAATGCAATTTACTTTAAAGTAATCTGAGCAATAACTATTGAGTGTAACCAAGCACCATGTTCAGATGGTATGTAGTGGCTCTTCCATATGGGAGGTCATGAGATCGAAACGATACTAACTTTTTGTGCTTCAACAGGTTGAAAAAGTATGTATGGACAGATATTACAATGTAATAGAGTTAGTTGTATTCAAAAAAAAAAAAAAAAAAAAAA
>CM008341.1:8742644-8754842 GCA_002525835.2 Ipomoea batatas | reverse complement strand
CTAACATATCAGCAATTTTAGCTTATTTCACCACTATTAGCTATTTAACTTGGTTAAACAACAAATATAATTGTTGGATTGGATTAATAAGCTTTTTGTAACATCTTATTGCTAAAAAATACTAAAATTTAAAAAGCTACTCAAAGCCGCTCTTTCAATAAGCTTCTTGAGAAAGTCATTTGCATGTAATAAGCTAACAGTTAATTTACCAAACATTTTTCTACAATCAGCTAATTAACTAGTCAAACCCACTAATCTAATCACTAATAGCTATTAGCTATCAGCTATTTATCAAACACCTCCTTTGTCTAGTTATCCTTGCTAGTTGCTACTATGGGTTTCTGCAAAATTTTGTGTTCCTAGTTTTGCTTTTTTAGTTTAGTTGGTTCTGTTAATCTTTCAAATGATCAAATTTAAGAAGGCGGAATGTATGAATGGTATGAAATGTCTGGAAAGTTGTATTCCTTTTCCCATGTCAATCCATGAAAACACAAATGTTCTAGTTGGTTAGGTAATTACATGTGACAATCTAGCTTAGGTTTTATTGAAGCTACATGAGCATAAATGCATAGATAGTTTGGTTGAAAAGAATGTTAAAATCCAGGGATTTCTTTGGTTCAAATCGGTTCAAGCGGCTAACAAGGAGGCAGAGGAGCAAGACAAGAGGGATGGGTATCTATAGATTCTTGGTTACTCACTTGTACAATGCTCTTCGTTTGAGTTGTATCTACTTGTAAAGATTTTTGCACAGTGGCACTGGGATTACTTCGTTGTGCAAGCTAGCTATGCTAATATATCGTCATCACAATCTGAAACATCAACAATGTAACTCATACATGAATACTGTTTTTCATATTACTAATACAAAGGTGAAAACTCAACCCTCTCTTTAGCTTCTCTGGGCATTTGTTGCTGTGTGCATAGCATCTTGTTCTATACTTCTCTACAAGTGTTCTAATCTTCTAACATTTTACTTGCCAATGCTTATATATAGCTGTTCTTTCTTGATGGTGAATTCCCTGGCATGTATATCTAACCATTGATCTTTACTTATTTTGGTGTTGCCTTGTTTATAATATATTGAAAGAACAATAGTGGCATGTTGAGTCTGGGCATCTTGGTTTCTTTGCTCCCAAACTTTCACCCCTTTTACCAGTTGAGCTGCCTATGCGGGCTGGTCTGTGTTTTCTTAGACACCCTCTACTCCTCTAGAGGACGGTTTTAGACCCATCTTGACAGCTTATTCTGTTGACTCTAGCCCGCTTGGTCTGTGTTTCTTGGACACCTTCTAGACGGTCTTGAGACCCATCTTGAGAGCTTATTTGACAGATTCCTCAGTTTCTTACAAGGTTGTTTTCTGGTAAGAATAAATGGACAGGGCTATTTGAGTTGCAGATAATATAATGGTCCATTATATTGGAGCAATGAAGGGACTAGGGAGTATATTCTTACTTGCAACAGTAACGTGCAAGCAACCTCAAGATTTGCTAACTGTTGAAAGCGTGTTTGACGCTTTTGGATTGCAATCATATCACACGTTGTGCAGAACAAAACAAAAAAAAAAAGAATCTTTGAATTCTCTCATGGGGTTGGATATCTTCCATGAGAAATTTAGTAAATCTTAGAAAATGTGATATTTTTCATTTTGCAGAAATGAAATAATGGGAATGAAAAAGAGAAAGTCATGGCCACATGCCCATATCAGTCTTTTTCGCTGGCAAACTTCTAAAAGAAGAGAGTCCAGCCCCTAGACGCAAGCTGGCAACTCCATTATTGACCACAATAATCAAGACAAACCGCTATGTTTTTTATTTTTTGAAACCAAAACCGCTATGTTTATACTGGGCTTGTTTGGATAACAACGGATCCGGCATTTTTTGGCGAATTCGACTATAATCAGCGTTTTGATTTGGTCAAAATGCTGATTACATGATAATTAGCAATTTAGAGTAGCGGTTTGACTCCAAACACTGCAATTGTTCGTTCTTAAGATATATTCGTACAATATATATATATATATATATATTCTCGGGGAGGAGGAAAAATTTGAGTCTAAATAAGAGCAGTTTAGTGACCCTTTTAATTTGAATATGTAACAACTTATATTAATTTATTTTTTTGTGATCATTTGTCAATTAAATTAATGTATATGGTGAATGTGGATTTCCCTAGCTAGAGCCACCCAAGATAAAAACGAAAAACTAAAATGATAATTAAATTATATATTTATTATTTTTATTTATGATGCTTAACAATAAATGAGTTTTCCAGAATCTTTAGTTAAAGATTATGGTAATTATGACTATAATTAATTCATAGCACGAGCGAAAGGGATTGGATCCAGAGAAATCACAGAAAAGCTAGTTGAACAGTGAAAACAGCTTTTCGGATCTGACCCGGAACAATACACTTTTCATCCGGGTCAGATTTTAAAAAGCCTTCCCTTGCCGAGTTGCTTGTTATAGCCCGATCCGACCCGTAACATCCGCTCTGAGAGTTGGACTGTTGGAGGTTGGAGGTTGGAGGTTGACAGGCTGTTAGGGAGACGATGTGTTCAAAGCGTAGTTACTAGAAGAAGCAGAGTTGTGTTCTAGATTTGCTTACTCTTTCACTTTCTCACCTGCTTCATATACCTATATTTATATACATACACATATATTTGTATGCATATACAGGCGAACGCATAGGACGTGAGGGATTATTTGTTGATTTGTTGGGATTTGATGGAGGAAAAGAGCGGGATTGATCAGCAGGAGCCGGCGCCGGCGTCGGCGCCAACTCCGGCGGAATTTAAGGGGACGGGAGACGGCTCCTTGTTTCAGACCATACTTGCGATGTCGCTGTGGCTTGGCTCCATCCACTTGAACTGCATCATCGTTTTGCTTTCCTTCGTCTTCCTCCCCTTCTCTAAAGCCATTGCGTATTGCTCTTTACTTCCTCCCTACATAGGTGCCGCCTTCATTTTGTATGAGATTTGAATTTTTTGTTTAATTTGATCCAGGGTAGTAGTAGTGTTGTTGATATTTGCGGTGATTCCGATTGACGAGAAAAGTAAATGGGGCCGAAGTTTAGCTAGGTTTGATTTCTATTATTTTGCAATTTTATCTATTCAAATGCATCAGTTTCATTGTGTTTGTGTGTGTGTGCAAATATTTCGATTTCAGTGTGCTGTGCTATTGAGAATTTGGCCAATTTCAGGTTCATATGTAAGCATGCTTGTGGCTACTTTCCAGTGCACCTGCATGTGGAGGATATTAAAGCATTCGATCCCAATCAAGCATACAGTAAGTTCTCCAATAAAAAAGGGAAAGCAAAGGAGCTTATTTTTAATTCTTTACTATTCTGGCGATCAAGCAATCACTGTCTTCTTCTTGAAATTTGTTATGCTTTTGTATTCTCCCTTTCGTGATTTGTTTTCTGTAACATTGTATGTGATTGTTCTGTGAAATTGTAATTTTGACACTAAGAATGCAGAAAGTTTTCCTTCTGCTTTGGTAATTTTATCAGCTCCCTTTGCTCTCCCTTCTGCTGCTCCCCAAATTAAGAACAGAAAAAGTTTCCTGTATGTTTGGTATGAACAGTGAACTTAATGTGCTATTGTTCTTCTTGCAGTTTTTGGCTATGAACCACATTCGGTTTGGCCAATTGGAGTTGTTTCACTCGCCGACCTTACAGGCTTCATGCCTTTGCCAAGAATCAAAGTACTTGCTAGTACTGCTGTAAGAATTGCTGCCTCCTGCTTAGTAAGAAGTCTTGATGTTGGTCATTTTCTTGTTGAGTTCTATTTGACTGTTCAAACTCTTTACAGGTATTTTTTACACCATTTTTGAGGCATATATGGACTTGGTTGGGACTATCACCTGCAACAAGGAAAAATTTCAAGTCCCTTCTGTCATCTGGCTATAGCTGCATCATAGTACCTGGTGGAGTTCAAGAAGCATTTTATATGGATCATAGTTCTGAGGTTGAATACCATCTAGCTCTGTTGGGATATACTTTTGATTTCTATAAACCATTTGTTTTACTTCCTTAAGAAAAGGGGTGAAGGAGAAAAAGTGATAAAATCACCAGTTTCACTTGGTATTCTTAGATGTTTACTGATTTACTCAATTTAGTGACATAACCTGTTGTGCTGTCCTATAATAGTAGTAGATTTAGATATTAAAAGGTGACAAGACCTTGTGCCAACATGCATCTTTTGTGAAATGGTGCTCCACAATCCTGTATTGTTCTATGTGCATTAAGCACATGGCTGAGGGGGTCTTAAAACCTTTTTATTAACAAGTCCCGTTTCGGCATTTGTTATACAAGTAAAAGGGAACTTGTGAGTTCTAGTTTATTTTGACACTCTTTTAACAACCATGTTTTCAAGAAGGTTAAACTTACTCTATTCTAGATGCTGAAAGATGTATTGATATGCTAATTTCACTATTCGCTTTTCTTGTAATGTTGATTACTCTGCTTGGAATTAACTCTTACGGAGACCTTTTATCTATTATGTAGATTGCTTTCCTTAAAGCAAGAAAAGGATTTGTACGAATTGCTATAGAAACGGGCAAGCCTTTGGTTCCTGTATTTTGCTTTGGCCAGGTGATTTTTGGCTTTTTTTCATTGTTGCCTTGCATTTCTTGTAACTACTTCCTGTCCACAAATTTGGGAGTTTCTGAGGATTAGTACAGTTTATATTCCTATCATTGGATATGTTTGCTTGCTTCATAGTAAATTTTATCTGTTCACAGCTCTGCCAATCATTCTGTGTCACACACTTGATATTTGATGCTTCTGTTAAAAAGCAAGGCTACTTACCCTACCATTTTTGTGTGAAATTTGCAGTCAGGTGTCTACAAGTGGTGGAAGCCGAACAACAAACTGTTTTTGGAATTTTCCAGAGCTATAAAGTTCACACCGCTTATTTTCTGGGGAATCATGGGGTAAGCCATTCACCTTACAAATCATTTCTATATTTAAAGTTTCTAATCAGTTTATCAGTCTCATAGTGTACCCTGGACCTTCTCTTGCAGATCTCCTATACCCTTTAGACAACCCTTGCATGTTGTGGTTGGGAAACCAATTGAAGTCAAGAGAAATCCACAGCCCACAGTGGGAGAGGTATCTTTCCATACATCTATTTCAGTATTCTTAATATATGCACATTCTTTTCTGTCCTAATTGACTATCCTCTTGAATTTATTGAAAAGGTTGTGGCAGTGCATGATCGATTCGTTGAAGCACTGCAAGATCTCTTTGAAAAGCACAAAAAGAAGTTTGGGCATGGTGATCGTGAGCTAAGAATTCTTTAATGTATTTTAAGCTGCACTTTGTTTTAATGTTGTACTAAAATACAAAGCATAAATAAATAAAAGGGAAATTGAGGGTATAGTGAAGGCATTCAAATTGAATGAATCAATCTAATCAAATCAAGAAAACAGTTTGCTAAGACCCTAATCAAGAATACAGTTTTGTTGTCCATTAATTCAGTAGGCCCTATAACCCTAATGGGTTCAGGGAAATCTTATCCTTTAGGGGGTGTTTGGTACACCGACACACTAATTGCAATTCTTTTGCTTGGCAAATTATTTGGAATCCATACCTCCTTATGAATTCCAATTCAATGAAAAATATAAGAAAAAGACTTTATTTTTTATCCTTAGTGATTATTATTTTTATTATTACAAAAGGACATTTTAATTTTTATATTACTTCTTCCCTTCTCATTCTTAATAATTTTATTTCTCCCTACCATTTTTTCTTCCCAACCAAACACAGTACTTAATTCCTCCATCACCTTTTTAAGGGAGCTTAAATTAAATTATAAATTATATTGCTTTGTAGGAAATTAGAAATATGTATAGTTTCGAAATTTTAATGTGATTTGGGTTTATTGATTTCTTAACATGGATACTCATTACTGTGGTTGACTCAAATTGAAATATAAATATTTAATTAGGGTTGAATCCACTACAAACAGAGAAGATGAAAATATAATAATTTGTAACAAAATTACCTAATTCACTTGTAAAATTATTATTTATTAATGAAAGGTGCACAATCTAATATTATATATTAAGATACATAACCCCATTTTCATTTGTACCCATATGTCTAATTGGACTATTACTGAGCTCAGTTTTGCTTCATGTGAATAGCTAGTTGAAAAAAAAATACTTACAAAGAATGCTATCAATTACTTAACCAGCTAAAAAGTAGTAAAACCAAACACCATTTTGTGACAACTTACAAAGTCATTCCTATCTTAGTCTTTCAACCCAAACTTGATATTTTGAACTTTAACCATTAATTGTAGCTTCTGCTGCTCAATATCTTTCAAGATTGACAGTAAGTTGGCGCGATATGCTTCACATTTTTGTTCTGCATGTTCAAGTTGCCTCGATAGGCTCTGTATCTTTCTGTCCTGTTCATCCTACAAAGGAATTGGATATGTTAGTCAAAAAGTAATGAGACATTAAAATTCTCGTGATGAAATTGATCATACCATTGTAGATGGCCTAAATTCATAACATTGATACTATACCAGAAATCTTAGAATTTAACATAGCTAAACAAACAGGACTTTTCATGATCCAATAATCTCTGAATTCGATACAATGCTCTGGACAAAGCTCAAAGTACTACTGTAGGTTGCAGGCTACAATCAAACATAAAAGCATATCTATCTAATGAATATCGAGTAATGATGCCTGCGACTTTGGAGGCAAATACCTCATCTTTCCAGCTTATAATTAAGAAAGAATGGTAAAAACTCTAAACAAAGACTATATTCTTAGTGATATTGCCAGGCTCTTTTTTCTCTAAAGCACAACTGCCTCACAAATTTATCTTAAATTATACACAAGTCTACACAGTTAGAAGCCTAGAAAAGGAGCTCGCTCGTAATGCTTGTGAAGTTAAATTCACAAAAAAGGGGTAAAATCAACTTACTAGGGGTAATGGTTTCTCTGGATCCAATTGATGATCCTGACTTCTGGTATTTGCATGGCTTGAATGAATGGCGCATTCTTGTATGTCCCCAGGTCCATTGAAAATAGACAGTTTGTCGCTGTTCATTTTAGCAATGGCAACTTTGTTTGCAGCCTCTCGTAAAGCATCCAATGCCACATTATAAATTTCCTCATCTCCGGCACTTTCATCTACATATCTTAGGGCTTCGTTCTGAAGATTGCTATACCTTTGAGTAAGAGATTCTCGACAACTATTTAATGAATTGTTGGTTCCTTCATCCAACATGACACTACTTTTTGCATTCTTAGTCCACCTTTTCAGGATATACTGAGAAGGTAGAGTAAGAAGATTTGTGATTCTAAAGACTGTCAATATATGCCTACAGAGAATACCACAGAATTCAAACATCTGGCAGCTACACAATGCTTTCATATCCCCAACATTATACCTCACCAAGTATGATTTATGACTTTCCCCAAATTTGGAAACCTGATACATAGTTATTAGCTCCTGATCCTCGACTTTCGTGGCCAAAAAACCTAGTGTTTCAACCAACTCTCCTTGAAACTTTGCAAACAGTTTTCTAGTATAAATCTCACTAGCCTGTTTCTCCATGGGTGATGGAGTCTTAAGAACAGGGGCAGTGTTTATGGAGTCATAATCTGCTTTGACTTCCTTCTCATAGCGACTCTCCAGAGCCTTTTCATATTGTTTGACAAATTGCTGAAGAGTTGTTGATGCATTCATGTATCCATCAAAATATGAATTCAAGCTATCACTATGCTGAGTCATAGACATTTCAGCAAAAAACGTGTTCCTCAAGTAGACCGGCACCCATTGCCCACGGTCAGCAAATATTGTTTTAAGCCATTCATTTTCCCGGAGATCATATCGATCAATTAGGGATAACCAACAAGATTCAAACTCTTCAATGGACTCGGTCACGCTCACACATTTGTAAAACTCTGCTTCAAAGTTCGGATGCTTGGAGAGCACATCCGAAAGCTTTTCTTGACATTCTTTAAAGATATGCCACATGCAGAACCTATGACGTGTCTCGGGGAACACCTGTGTAACAGCCAATCTGATCAGTCTATCGTGATCAGTTGTAATTGAAACGGGTGGTTTCCCAGACATTGCTGTGAGCCAAGTCTTGAACAACCAAACGAATGATTCCTCAGACTCATTTGGTAGGAAGGCACAACCGAATAACACAGGCTGTCTGTGATGATTCACCCCTGTGAACATGGCAAAAGGCAATCGATACCGATTTGACCTGTAAGTAGTGTCAAATGTTACAGTATCACCAAAATAAGTATAGCTGCTCCTGGCATTAGGATCAGCCCAGAAAACATTACTCATACACTGATCCTCATCTCCCTGAACAGCATACAAAAATGCTGGATTTTCAGCATGTTTTTGTTTCAAATAATCCAGGAGGATCTTGGGATCACCCCCGAGTGTCCTCTGCTTACTACTCTTCATGTAATTCCTGCAATCGCGCTCTGTAAACCCGATGTTGTTAATCCCGCCATACTCTTTGATCAATGCAGACATGATCCCGCTCGCGCCCATTCCAGCTCCCTGTAAGGTATCAATCAAAGCTTTAGCTGCCCCGGAAACATGTCGATGAGAGCGCAAACAATGCACCTTATCAGGCGGGACGAGCTCGTGGTTATGCTCTCTGATAAAACCAGCAACTATCCATTTCCCTGACTCCTCCTGAATCTTAACCAACAACATTGCCTTGCAACCAACCCTAGTCTCCACCCTGGGCCGCTTAACTCGGCCGCCATCGCCATCGCAGCTCGGCTTCGCCTTGTCAACTCGGAAGCCCTGTTTAGCACAAACGAATGATCTCTGGATAATCGCTCCATCTCGCCTAGACCTCCTTGACATGCTCACACGGGTACTAAACCCTACCCGTCTCGCATAGCAATTATAGAAGGCTTTCGCAGCTTCCTCCGATTCAAATTCCATCCCTTCGCAAGGTTCGAGGTTCATATCGCCATCCCGCGCATGAATTTCAACAGAAACTCCTGCACCGCCGCGATCATCATCATCGTCATCCTCCATCGGGTGTTCAATGTCAATGGCGCCATCCACAACCCCGCCCCCAATTCCGATCATATCAAATTCGATCACATCATTCCCCATACTCATTGGTTCAAACTCCATTTTTCTTCGAGCTGAATATATAATCATACATAAAAAAAGATAATCGCACACACGATCGAGTGTGTCTGTGTGTGTATAGATGCAAAATTAATATGAAATTGACGAGTATATAAGACTGCGGCTATGTTACGTGATTCAAAACATATCGAAGTTGTAATTTTAATCCGTGAAAGACGTGAATTTACGAGCTGGTGATTTATGGCGGTGCTGAAATTTGTTTTGAGTCGGTGGAAATTTAGGGTTGGGGGTTTTAGGTTTGCAGTGAAGATTAAGTTAAGTTGACGATTTGCAGTGCGGAATTTCGACTTTCGAGCAGATGTGGATGACGGGTATTGGGGAGGGACATCGGATTCACGGAAATCATCATGCCTTACTATAATTTTTAATTTTAATTTTATTTTCATAAACAAAAAAATTTCATTAATTCAAATCTAATAAGGACTAGTGGACTACATAAAACGATGTGGAATGATGAATCATTCCCTGACAAAGAAACAAATTGATTACTGTTTCAATTACTAAGCCCATAATTTTTATTTTTTTTTTTATTTCAACTCACTAGAGATGGCAATCCAAAGTACTTCCCCTTCACATCACCTTGCCTTATGCCTATAAACAATATTCATCTTCACATCACCTTGCCTTATGCCTATAAACAATATTCATAATCACTTCCCTTGAGTTATCAAACACGTGTTAGCTAAAATTTATCATAATTAATAACATAACCGGAGTTTGTGCTAAACTCAATAAAAATATCTTTGAAAACTCCACACTCAAATCATTTGCGTTGAATAATAATAAGAAGTGGTAGAGTCATCGATAAAGAAAAGGTGGCTAATTTTGGATCCCTCTAGATATAGTAACTCCATGAATACTCCTCAAATCTTCTTTATTATTATTATTATTATTATTATTTTATTTTATTTTTTAACATAACACTCAAGGTTTCTAGAACTAAAATAAACAATGACGGGGTCTCATCGTCTAAAACCACGAGAAAGATAAGGAATCACATTCCTTTCAAAATTCTATGTGGGTAAGTTGCATTCTTTAGAGAATGTTATACTCCGTATTCTCTTAAGAAAGTAAGATAGCATGAATCAAATATAAGAATGTAAACTTTGAAATGTCACATTCTCTTAGTTGTTGTATAACTTGAACCAAACAACCCCTTAAATTCTAAAATAAACTCTACCAAATAGAGCCTTATTGAAATGAAAATAACTTGATACATAAAAAAAAATCCCATTTTTATGTCCAGAAACAGAACTGGCATAATACTGATAATAGTAGAGATAAAATATGAAAATACGTAAATTAAAATGAGTTGGTTACTCTCCGGCAATTTCTATGTCACAGATAGTTCCCGAGACTGCCGAGACTTGCTTCATGTCTCTTTCCTTTGCCCATAGCACTCCATATATTCCTGCGATTATCACTATTCCTCCCAATACACTGTTGCATAATATGCATATGTAACACACACATCAATATATTAATCACTGTCCTATAACACAAAATAGCACAACAATCTTATATAAAGATATCAATATTTTTATTTTCTTAAACTACTTGTAATAAATCCATCAATTTAAAAGTAATTAATAATAACTCATTTAATTACCTTCCAAGATATAATGGCTCGTTAAGAAGGAGTAAACTGCCAAGTGCCACGAACACCAAAGCTAAGGGGTTAAAGATGGACACAAATAAGGGCCCTGATTTATTATCGCACCATATACACAAAATCACAGCAACTCCAGACGCCAAAAACCCCTAATTCAACCCAACAAAAAAGAAACATTATTTTTTAAAAAAACACAAGAAAATTATATAGTCCAAATATGTGCAAGTAGTAATTTTGAACTCACAGAGTAACACATTATAAGGAATAGTTTCAAGTCAAGCTTCCAGCCGGACCAATTATCTCTCTCGATGCATAAGGCATACAGAGTAGATTGCACTGCTCCCATCAAATTCATCAATGAGGTGCTTGAATAATGGCATGTATAGTTCTTACGTACCACACTCTGCACCCAAAATACAACAACTAATTGATATCAATCAAGATTTCTATAGTCGTTAGGGCTATTTTATTGCAGTATCAATTGCTGTAACACGAAATCCTTCTCAAAAACAAATAATACAACTTACAAAGTATAAATACAACTTTGTAAAGTATATAATATTGTAAATTTTTTATTATGAAAAAAAAAAAGAATGGTTTTAGTGAGTTACCAGTAACACAATCGAAATGGAATAACACAAGCATGCTAGGATGGCAAGAATTACTCCCAATGCATAATTGCCGGAATGGGACGCGGCCGGTGACTGAGCGGCGAGTTGAGTGACCAGAGAGAAATGATTGTGTGTGGGTATCTCTATCCCTTTATAAAATGTTAATAGCATAGCTCCACCGATGCATATTTTTATTGAGATGGCTTTTATTTTCCCACTAACTGTACGCAAAGATATTTTCTCCTTCCTATATATCATACAACAAATCATGTACATACTATATATATACAAAAATTGCAAGAAAGATTTTTTACATAACAAAATCAAAGTAAGAAAAATGGCATGCATCAAATTAAAATAAAACCTATGACCTTTCAAGCATTATAAATGGTTTATTCTAAAATAGAGTTAATTCCAGAAATGATTCTTCGACTATTGGCTTTTACCAATTTTTGTTCTCGACTTTTAATTTTATCAAAGTTGGTCCCTTAACTAATTTTGTACCAATTTTGGTCCTTCTGTTAAATCAATGTTAAATAGGTGTTAAAATTGAGGGCGAAAATGTAAACTCAAATATTTTAACATTTGTTCTTCACTTTGTTTCCCCTCCTCTATCACAAGATTATATAGGAAACAATGTGAGTCAATATATTTATTTTTTACATTTTATGTTAAATTGTTTCAAGTAATCAATTTTTTTCATGTATTTTATTTTTGATTTTTTAGTTTATTGCAATGTAATATATACTCCGTAATAACTTTTTTGTTTGTTTGTAAATTCTCTAACTGGATGTGGAGTGTTATTGTATATTTTATTAT
>CM008341.1:8677913-8688198 GCA_002525835.2 Ipomoea batatas | reverse complement strand
CAATTTAGAGACAAAATTATAATTTTTTGGTTCTAAACCATTAAAGCCTTTGTTAACCAAGTCGGGTAACCAAAACCATCAAAAATATCACCATGTATAAAAAGAGTAAATAAAATCGACAGCTCATAAAAAATGAAGAGTCAATAATACTCATGTTTATAATTGGGAAAGTGAAATTGTTATTTCATATAAATATAAGGATGAAAAACATTGCCAATGATCTTGTATTCAAGTGATATATAGTGACTCTCCTAAATGAAAGGTCGTAAAATCGGGCCTTAGTGGAGGCGTAGTAGAGTTGGTTTTTTATATGGGGTTTGAATTCCCGACTTCTCTTAAGGGAGGAGTACAGAATTTTTCCTACTTTAACACTTGCTATTCCATTCACGATGTTCAAATTCAACACTTGTTATACTAATTATAAAGTATAGGACTTTTTTTATAAAAAATATATATAGTCCAAATCTTATGAAAAAAATAACATATTTGATAGAGTCATTTGGCGTGATTTTGAATTTGAAATAGTTGAAAATAATATATGTATCAGACAACGAAATATTTGATAAGAGTAAAAAAAATATGATTACTATTAATGTGAAGTTAGTGATTAATATTGTATTAGGTATGGCATTGATTAGGGTATGATGGGCAAAGATTCTTTTATTATTAAAGAAAAGAAGTGTACTAATAATATTACTTTAATTAAGTAAAGTAAATGCGATTTGATTAAAGCAGTGGTAAATGGTAATTACCACTTACCAGAGCAGAAGCGCGACAAAACAAGGGGCGAGCGAGCCAATAGAGAGGAGTGGCGTGGGGTCCATCTTCTTGTCTGCCTGTCATTGTCTATTGCCTACGTGTCACCAAACACACAACAGCATGCCATACCAGACTGACGTCGTTATCCTTCCGTCAAAATCGCCTCCTCTATATAATATAGTCTATTGGCCTAAGTGCCTAACGGAGAGTTTATAATTCTTCTTTTTTTAGAAAATGACATTTTATCCATTAATTATATTTATATTGATAATGAAACAGTTTAATCACTTAAAAAAATTGATATGAAAAATACATATAAATATACCTATTATACAAATAATAAAAAATATAGTGATTGATTTTATAATTTAATTTTATTCGGTATCGATTAAAAATGATTCAATTTTATAACATGGAGACTTATTATCTATACATGTTACATAATAATATAAGGTGAAACACTCATAAAGATTCAGTATCCCCACCACTATGACACTAATATAGATTTAATTCGGATTGTGTATGCAAAGTTTGACTTTTATTTAAAAGAAAATTTGATCCAAAATTCTTTAATATGGGACCGCACCTCTCAAAAAAGATATCTTCAATTCCTATGATATAAATAAAGGGGAGACTATACATAAACTAGTGGAGTTTGAATGTGAGAGCTTTAAATTAAACCTTCTTTTTTTCAAAAAAAAAAAAAGAAATTAAACCTTCTCAACTAAATCTTTCTATTACTTTGATGGACACAATTGACAGTACTGAGGAATAATGTAACCTATTGAGGAGTAATATTCCATAGGCAAGAATAAGGCTCTATGGAGAGAAATATGAGTATCATTGAGGTATGATGATTTGGATGGTTTGCTACCCCTTAAAAACATTAAATGGTTTGGGTTTAGGCCATGAGGTATGCCAATAACTATGGGAACGTGTGATAATTGTGTTTATTTCAAAATAGTTGAGGCGATATTGGCTCTTTGTGCTTCATTTGGTTGAGAAAGTAGTTATGAACAGATACTACATTGTAGCAGAGTCAATAGTACTCAAGAAAAAAAAAACATTCATTTATATTGATGACATCTTAAAGACTACATCAATGTAAAACCTCACAAACATCTTCCTATCATATCATCTTTGCAACTATATATGACATTTCCCTCACAAAAAACTGCAGAGCAATGTGTTCTAGCTGTGACAGTTGGGAGTGCACTCGAAGCTACCCGCCAGGCGCCAGCATCGATTTTCACCTCTGAGGCTCGGGCTTTGAGAACGAGAAGTTGTCTTCATTCTTCATCTCCACACCATTGTGAGGCACATGCAGCTCCAATTCTTCACCCTCGTGGTCGACCTGTATAACTGCACTATTATTCGATGCTGTCATAGGCGTTGAAGGATCATTTTCGGGGTCAGAATCCCCGTCTTCCAAAGGGTAAGCCCGGGTTGGGAGACCAAGAGATCTGAACCGGTGAAGCGAGGGGTTGTTCGATGTGCGAAGAGGGGAACCCAATTTGGACGAAGTACTTCCACCGAGGGTCCTAGTTGGAGATTTTTCTCCCTTGGCGTGCTTCTTCTTCACCGCCATGTGCCACTTCTTCAACGCCTTGCTTGTTTGCTCGTCGAAGATGGATTTCTTCATTCGTGAACCCATCTGAGCTACAAGGGCATATAGTGGCAGCGTGCTATAGCTGCATAAGAACAACACTCCAACCCTGAAATTGAACGGTCGATTTTAGATAATTCGTGATGTAGAATGAATTTTACTAGAGAAAAATGCATAAGACATACCCTAAGCCAATTTTCACACTGACCAGCCCAAGATCTTCGTGGAAGCAATTTTCCACTCCAAATTCATACTATATAAACATAAATCATAATATGCTTCAGTGATTGAACGAAGAACAAATAAACTTCATTTAGGAAGTAAAATTTCCGATAATTGATAAATGGAGGAGAAATATTACCCATATCCACAAGAAGTACGTTATTTGGAATGCATTCTGCCATGTTGACAACAAATATTAGCACACTCCTTTACTTAGGGTTAGAAGACAGACATATTATTTGTTGTTAATGGTGCCTCTGTATAATCGACAATTTTTAAATGATTTTATGATCATGTATCCTAACAAGAGGCTTACAGTACCTGAAATAAGGCGAAATGGATGAGGTGAAGAACCAATTGAGGCCGACCAAACCAAAAGTATCTGTCTGAGCCTTGTACGAGAGGGATTCCTTGAACTACAGCATGCCTTTCCGAGATTTCAAGAGCCATCCTGGTCAAAATAGCTTGAAGCTTTGTCCCGACAGCTAAAATTAGCTGAGAAAAAAAAACAATTCCAAGAAACCAATCAGATCATCTTTAATTTCCCTCACGAACTCTTTTAGAGCTGTAAACCAAGTAAGAATTCTTACAATTAAAGGAATGATGGATGCCCAAAATAGCGCCTGCCAACCTAAAATACATTAAATGTTTGAGATGGACATAACCAGGCAAAAATGTAGCCGAGAACGAGATTATTATTAAAGGATAGCTTACCGTTAACATTTAGGAGCAAGAAAACCACAAAGGACCCCCAAAGCACGGGACTGCCAGCAACACACAGCAAATATGAGTTGATTTAGGACACAGAGTTTAATGATCGAACAGTATTGAAATCATAAATTTTTGAAATACAAAGGAGAGAGCACGTATGATTACCTGACTCCCACAACTACCTTGAAGTCATCCTCTAACGACCTCTTGATGTACTTCTGGAAGTTAAATTTACTTCCGGGAGCTAAATGGACCTACACAAGCAGCATTTCCAATCATAAAAACGTCACGGTGATAGATATATTTTTCTACATCTTTACGTCCTGTGTATAGAAAACTACTGATTTTTGGGAAAGAGGAAATGGAAATGAAACGAAGAAGGAAATAGGAAAGTCATAGACAGATTGAGAGAAATGTGCAATTATAAACTCACACTGATAAAGCCATTGCGCAGGGTCATATAGTCAGACTTGTTTACAGATCTAAAGAATTGCCTGAAAAAGCATCCCTGCAAGAGATAAATCAGTAAAAATTCGATTCCAATGAAACACGTCTTTCTGAAGAAGGGTAAAAATTATTTGGAAAAATTAATCTGAATTTGGGCCTCATAAGGCATGAGAACTTATAAATAGAGAGAGTAATTGCACCAGCATACATGTGTCCTATCCTAATTGAACATTATTCTACATTTCCCTCCCCTCGAGCATTGAACTAGACAATTTTATGTAAAAACATCAGCTCATCAAACATAAATTTCACTATAGAAATGTGTCTTACAATATAAAAGAAGATAGGAATCCTGGTCCAGAAACTCGTATGAGCTCTTACGAAAGATGTTTCGTGAGTTAGTCTGAATCTTGAAGGATCTGCAAGTTCCAAATTCCATAATGCAAGCCAATGAGACACCATGTGAAGTGCAGGAAAAACATAATAGGATGGTGAGATAAATCAGAGAGTTTTTTTTTAAAAAAATAATTCAGTGACACACCATTTGAGAATTCATAATGATGAGTTGAGGTTTCTTCCTCCCATTGTTTCCATCCACGAATCTGAAGAACAAAGTTTCAAACTTTCAGAAAATTCAAGTAATATAACAAAGGACCAACAACATCTATGTTTGAAATCGTATAGATCATGTAGTTAAAGAGCATCCAATCACAGTTCTAATACCAGTATGTCCATCTCGATAATAAACATTCAGTCCTATTAACAAATTTAAGCCGCCATTCATTTAGTGAATACAACAAGTTTAAGCCTCCATTCTTTTACATATTTAAAAGAATTAAATTTAGTATCCAAATTTTTGAAAAGCTCTCAGTAGAATATAATATATTTTGAGAATTAATATGATACACAACAAATCATGTCTGAGCTTTACAAAGGGCTTATAATAATAGCAAAAATTTGATTGCTCAGTGTTTTTGGCATTCTTCAGACCAACAATAGTGTTTTGTGTCCAAGTTTACTCATGAAGTGCTTGTGGACTTATGGCATGGCAGACAAGGCATTTAAACGAAAAATCAAATATAAGAAATGTCATACTTAATTACCTTTAATCTTCCAAGCAACATGGTAATAGCGCTATAAATTACATGAAGGACTGCCAAAAAGAAAACAAGGATGTGTATTTGATGCAGCGCATCAACAGATGTGAGAGGCACATGTCCCTGTTAGAAATACCGAGATCAGTTTAATAAAGAGAGATAGAATAACATAATTCCATAAGTATTTATCGGTAAGATAGTAACTTATATCCAAAAGAGGAGCACCAACCGGTCTTAGGTAAATAAAGCAAAGAATCATGGTAAAGAAAATAGGCACAATAAGCTATCCTAGTAAAGTTAACTGTGCCAAAGCATTTTTTTTTTTTTTGGTAAATTTACAGGGTCTTTCTCCACCCTCCGTCCGAGGCACGGGGGCTGGCTCAGGGGGAATCGTCACTTCCGGGAATTGAACCCGGGTTCTCCCAAAATTCCTCCCCACAAAGAGAGCTCACTTGCCACTTGAGCTACCCCACTGGGTTGTGCCAAAGCATTTTTAGTTGTACATTTAGTTGATAATCACTTGATATTTGATAAGCATTTTTACAATAACTAAGTAAACTGGCATAGGCTATTCAAAGAGGCTAAGCAGGGACTGTTAGAAATATAAATACTTTGTATTCGAAAAGTATAAGCCAGTGACTTTAAGTAAGAGATCACAGCTCAATCCCCGACCCCCTCAAAAGTACAAAAAGAAATGTTAGTAAGACTAAATTCCAAGTTAGCAAACGCCCCTTAGAAGGGGGAATGCAATACAGGGAGATGAACACATTCTCACATAGAAATTTAAACTTTACAAGTGATAGTTTAATCATTTAAAATATGAATTGCATCCAGTTCCATCAATAAAGGAGTTCATGGTAAAAAAAAATTCCGTCTAAGTGCAGGCCACAAAACAAATCCAACCAAATTAATATGTCTAGTTATTTCATCCAAAGATGAGTAGTTGGTTAGCATGGGCCTCAAATAAGACTGCCATCTTTACTCTTATCATGTTTGGAGTTGTTTGATTAGACATTTAAAAGTGGGAAATATACTTACCTCCTTGCATTTAAGTTCTTTACCAGCTGATAAAATTCGGCGTTCCAACGATAAGAGCCTCCGATGGTGTTCCTCTTCTTCAGCAGAATCAGACCTTTTTTTGCAGGGAAGCATTGAGTCAGCAACATGCATTGGAATACATATTCCAGCGATGTAGTACTGACTAAATACAAGGATCAACGAGATAAATCCCAAAATCATCAATTCTGCAAAATGTAGGGAGATGTCAATCAAAGAAACCAAGGCTACGTAGAAGTGTAAGATGATGATGGAAGTAATAAGCTTACCAGCTTTGACCTTCTCCAAAGCCTCATACAAAGCTTTCTTGTGCCTGTCTGTGAGCCACTGGACAAAAGTTATCCGTGTCAATAATCATCAGAACGACAAAAAAGCCAAGGGGAAGATTAATTAAGCTCTACAACATTTGCAGAACAACATTCTCTTGCCATTTAGATTGGGCATAAAGATTTTGAATTGAATTGTACAAATTACAAAAGAAGTCATTCCACGTTTATCACAATCAAGGAAAGAAAGGGAATCTCGGCAGCATTATTATAGCTCCATTCATCTGAACTGCAATTATGAATAGGAACACAATGGATAAACAATTGCATAAAACTTACAGTACTCTGATTGAGTTTCCTTTTCCTATGATATGCAAGTACAATTAACAGAACCAACACAGATCAGACCAGAAAACAAGCAACAAACTTTTCAATCCATACACCATAAGTCCAGGAAATGTTGACCAAGTCAAAATGATGAAACCAAATGAAAAATCCCACCACCACAAAATTTCCACATGTGGGAACAGTCACTTCACACATTAATTTAACTTCTGAAGAAACAGATTACACTACAAATCAAGAAACAACCCTTTCTTGCAAACCAAAAACAAATAAAGACAAGAAAGGCAGCCAACAAGCAAACTTCTGTATTGACACCAATCAAAAAGTGAAAACTCATCACAGAGCTTTCAACAAGAAATTTAGCATCAAAAAAACATAACCAACAAACAGATAAACACAACTAGGCAAGGGGAGCTAGGGATTAAGCTGCCAGGTTAGCAAAAATACCGTTCCAAGCTTGTGGAGAATCTTCTCCAACGCAATAGAGACAACAATTATAACTGTACAAACAACAGCCACAGCCCACGTAGGTGTCTCATCAATCTTCCTTGAGGCATCACCTCCACCCCCACCTGCCATATCTCCCTCCCACACTCACCACCACCAAGTAAACAGACTATTCCGCCTTAAAAATCAGAACCCGGGTCACCCAATTCAATGGAACTCCAGAAAAACCCAATCTTGAAACCAAAAAAATAAATCAAAATTTGGGCATGCAATCAGAACAAACAGACAAAATCAGGTTCAGACCACTGGATACAGGCTGAGCAGAAGAATGGGTTTATCTAGCTATTCCAATTTCCACTACGCGTAAAATAAACAGACAAATTTGTATAGATCTATTCAAATGCATGTACTACATTTTCTGCAAAGAAACTGCAGGGGATTGAATCCTGGAAATATGTATACGTTTTTTATACATATATATTAAGCTCTATCTAATAAATACAGAAAACTTTACTAGTTGGTGGGGGAGTGGTGCCGAGTTGAAATAACCCGTTCAAAGAATCGGGTTTACGACACAAAAATATTTTTTCCATGATTTTTGCGTTAATAAACAAATATATGTCCGGAGCCCACCCATACAAATGTGGAAGACGGTCTACCGCGTGGGTTTAGACGTGCCATTTGTAATGCCCGTTTTAATGGAAGGGAAAAAGTACATTAATTTTTTAAATGAGTCAAAACGTGTCCTATAAATATAGAGTAAAAATGAGAATATAAGTAAATTAATTTTTTAAATAAATCAAAATGTGTCCTATAAATATAGAGTAAAAATAAGAATATGTGTAATATTACTTTTCAGACAAGATAAAAAAATGTTGCATTTGTATGGTGTTAGGATTGTATTTTTTTTATTAATTCTATATATTTTTTTTGAGATATTCTCATACAAGATCAACCATATCTTTTTTTTTTTTAATTACAAAATTTTATGTGAGATTATCTAAGGTAAGACAAATCTAATATATGTACTCCAAGAATACTTTTCAATGAAAATTTAATACTTTGTATTGGTCAATAAATACAACATTTCCATTAAAAATATTACTAAAAATATAATGTGTTAAGAGTGAAGGCATAATAATATTACATTTTTTACTAAAAAAATATATATAAATCGATTAAAATGATACTTGAATATACCAACTATTTTTTCAGGTGATGATTAATGGTTATCATACAAATAGTAAATTATCGGGCTGGAATGTTGCATTAGAGTGGGCAATTTCACATTTATGTCACAAGTAAATATCCATTATGGTGAATAATATTAAAAACAAAAACAAAAAAACAACAAAAAAAAAGTTTCTTTATTGAAATGAAAGCTACACATAATTAGGCATGCATAGTATGTCTTAAACTTTATAAATACGCAAGTTAATATTCTATTTATTACTCAAAGAAATATACTGTTATTGACAATGATAAAAATGTTTTCACATGAAGAATATTTTAATTCCGAAGGAAAAAGTATTTAATTTTCTTCCTCTTATTTTTGTTTTAAATTACAGAAAATCTGTAACCATTACATAGAAGCACAAATTGAATGAAGTATGTCTTTTTATTTTAGTCGTAAAAGTTCACAAAGAAATAAATTAGCTTAAGTTGTTTATAATTGATTCGCTCAATTGAGGAGGTCAATAATTAAACAACTCTTATAAAGATTAAATAGTCAAACTTATAATATTGTGATTTGATATTCTTGAAATCCAACTCAGATGTCAAATCACTTCAAGTTCGCCAATCTTTTGAAATTTTTTTTTGTGCGCATGAGGAACCGTGAGGTTCCAAAGATTAGAAAACTCTTATCGCTGCAACCTTCTTCATGTCGTGTTCCAAGATCCCCTTCACGCCACCCGGAGGTATGGTTAGAATTGTAGTCCTCCAATAGTTGTCTTGTCTCATGTTAGCTAGGTAGTCGGCGCATTAGTTTCCCTCACGAAGGACATGAATAATATCACAGTTACGAAATATTATAGTATAATTTTAGGAAAATTATAAAAATAATGATAACGGAAGTTATACTAATCATGGGACGGACGGACGGAGTAATAATAGCATAATAGGAGGGCAGACGGGAGCGCTACTGGTGAGGGGTGAGGGAGAACGGCGTGAAGGACGGATAAGGGGCAAATTAGTCAATATTAATTATGGTTGACATCGAAAAGAAATTAAGTAAATCAGGAGGCGATGAATGCGTAAATTTGTCAGATATAAGAAGGAAGGGAAAACGTTTTGGGTCAATGATTCATTAGGGGAATGGTTGACTTATTTAGTGTTCTATCATCTATGGAACTGTTTCACATGGGAAGAAAAAAAGTATTTTAGTTATTAAAATATTAAAAAATGACACTTTTAATTTTTGATGTAAAGATTTTATTAAAAATTTATAATTTTAATTTAATATATTGTTAAGAATGTAGCTAAAGACTAAATTTATACAACAGTTATAATTTTTTGGTGGGTATATAATGGAGAGATGCGACTCCGAAAGAGACGAGATAAGCCTAGCTGGCATCAAAGGTTCTACGGATCATCACTGTCCTCTTTGTATCTTCTCTCGATATTTGGCAAAGCTCCTCATTGGCCTGTCAGAGAACTCGTTGTCCCCGTCCGTACAACAATTATAATTAAACGTCTAAAAGTAATATATGGACAGGGCAAAGCTCCTCGTTGGCTTGTCAACGGAATGTGATACGTTATTGTAGAATATCTGATATCACTTTATCTTTATCGATCAATTTAATAAAGAAATCAAGTAAATGGATGGATGCCAAGTATGTTTATAGAGTGATGATAATTTAAATTATTCAAACAAATATATAATTCTAGGGGATTGAGGAAATCATGATTTTTTTTGGTAAATTTACAGGGTCTTTCTCTCCGTCCGTTTAACGGTCCGGGGGCCACCCACATTCGCTCCGGGAGGCACGGGAGCTGGCCCAGGGGGAATCGTCACTTGTGGGAATTGAACCCGGGTTCTCCCGAAATTCCTCCCCACAAAGAGAGCTCACTTGCCACTTGAGCTACCCCGCTGGGTTTGAGGAAATCATGATTGAATGGAAGTTAAATGTATTAGTAAGATAAAGGCATGTGAGTACTATTCTTTTTTAATTTATATTTGTTGTCTATTCTTTCTCTTTTTTTTCTCTTTCTCGTATAAGCTCTTCTCAACTTTATTTTTATTATTCTTAAATTGATTGATTTATTTCACGATCTAAATATGCTATAAGATGGTATTGCAAGAAAAGAGTTATGAGAGAAATTTTGGC
>CM008341.1:8661178-8673283 GCA_002525835.2 Ipomoea batatas | reverse complement strand
AAAAATTTGATCGATTCGAAATGCAAAATTATACTGATAATGTATAAATAGTATAGTACAACTCTAAAAATAAAATGTACAAAAAAAGTTAACACTAAAAACACAAACATAAATAAAGATATAACTTAGATTGGTATTATCTTTTTAGATATGAAGGTCACAATACAAAGCATTAACAATGAAATACGAATGAGTAACATGCCACTATATCACTTTTCTATTTTTAAAAAAATTTAAAGTATATATCAATTGACATCAATACATCTTACAACGAGTACAACTATAAAAAAAAACATTTGGAGTTGTGTTGAGTACTGTGTATGCATTTATCTATATAGTATTTGATACAATCATGTATGCTTTTGTTTTTATTGAACATGTTTTCTCTCGTACTAATGTTGATCGACATCATATATTTTCACATATGTATTTACAAATTAATTTGTATAAATTTTTGAGATTTAAATGTATTATATTGTAGCTATAAACAATAATTCAGTAGTTAAAGGAAAATAATAAATGTATTATAGTAAAACTTATGTTATGTGTATTGCATATTATTGAAAAAATAAAATTTAATTTGTAACTTTTTTTCTAAGCAATAAATATAACTTTGTCAAAAGAAGAGTAGAAAACTGGAAGTTATCATAGTCAAATGGTTCATGTGTGTTCATACGCAATGTTGTTAATGTTTATATGCCAATTTCTTGAGAAGGACAACGCGTTTTTAATGTTTATATGTCATACATATTAGTTGGTTGCTGACGGTGGGTGGATTCATAATTTATGTTTTGCCCAATTCTATATTTCTTTAAATAATATAAAACCTACCCCTCTGCTATGTACTTAAAATAGTTGACTTTTCATAACCCAGTCAAGATGACAAGAGATTTACATTTGTGGTGTCACACTTCTAACTAGGTCACGAATTTGAATCTTTATCCCATTGATTTGAGTCGGTCAGCTATGAAATCGAGTAACATAGGCTGGTTTACTTTCTTGTGGTCCTTTGTCGGCTAGGTCACAATTTGAGATTTACCTACACACTAAAGGGTTGTGAGATTTTCCCCGTCATTCAAAAAAATAGTTGATCTTTAATTTATGATTTGTGAAATATTATACATAAATAAATTTATTCTGTGCACACCATTATATAAAAATATAGGAATAGAAATACCTTTCTCTTGTCACCTTCCATGCTTTCCATCCCACTATAATTAACATCCCACAGAATAAAAACTGAGATAATAAAATATGAATTATAAATAAATGAAACTGCTTTCCATCCCATTATAGTTATTAGTTAACATCCCACAGAACAAAAACTGAGATAATAAAGTATTATATGAATTATAAATAGATGAAACAGAAAGGGAATAAATAAATTTTGAAATTTCAAATGTGTGTATTATATAATTATAATACATGTCTTAAGGGAGTCTCTACCAAAATATGATGGTATCCCCTAACACTTATTTCTTTAGATAGACTAACAAAATTAAATTAACGCAAACTTAATTTTGAGTGATTTTTAAACCTTATATATAAAATATTTTTAGATATGTCAGAATCTACCTTACAGGGTGTATTTGGGTCCACAAAATAATTTGCATGTATTAATGGTCTGGATTAACTGTAGCTCATTATATTATGGACCATGCTCCATATTATAAGATAGATCACTGATAAGTGTTCATTTTTAATATATTTAATGTTCATTTTAATGCATTATATTGAAAGTTCCTGATCGTTTTGATTACTGTTGCATTAGTGATAACACTCCAGACCCAATATTCGTACATTTGACACAATTATCCCATAAACATAATATATATACATGTTTATTTAGTTAATATATTTCAAGTCCACACGACATGATATAACATGGTAACACGCTTGTTAATATTATATTTTTAGAAAAATAAAACTTTAGAAACATTTTTTTAATCTACAATTAAATCCAACAAAATAACAATGATATTCAATTTATAATATAACATACCATAATATTCATAAAATGATAAACAATATCTAAAAATTATAAGTAATGCTAATATTAATAGTTTCTTAATGGGTTAAGTGGGGTTGATCTATATGAGTTTTAACAGGTTAACTAACCCATTAATAATTCAAAATATGTTAAGATTAAATGCAAACTCATTATTTGAAAAGATTAAATGCAAACTCATTATTTTCATGTCTAATTTTGTGTGTGTTTACGGATACTATCCAAAAATGATCATGTCTAATTACACAACACACTAGGTTGAATGTGATTTTTTCATATTAAAAAAAAAAACGAAAACAAAAACAAAATCAAAATCAAAACATTTCATTGTCTCTAAACACATGGCCACATATTGTTTTATTAATTATGGTCGCCAAGCCTTTGGTCCAGCAGCCCAACATGTTTGATGTCTTTCCTAATCAAACTCGCTTTCTAATAGTTGTCCAAGTTACGTTGCTATGGGGGAGAAAACCTTTATAAGCCTAAATTCTGTCTTTTGGCCTAACCCATCATTTCAGGAATGTGAGATTTATTGAGAGAGCTTGATTGATCAAAGGTGATAAAGATTCTTTATGGAGTTGTGCACAATAAGGGGTAGGAACTTAAGTATTGACGGGGCGACACACGATTGATCTTCTTCAGCAGCTCTTGGGCAAAACGTTATGGGAACTTAGGGTATATTTGGTTCGCACATAGGAATTAGAATCGGAATGAGAATCAAATACTTAATTATGGTAATGCTAATGAGTTTTGGTAAAGTATTTTGCATGCTTGGTAGTAGGTTGGAATTAGAATAATTAATAATATTGATATTTGGTTATGTATAACTATATAATGGAAATAAAGGTTTTAAAAATACAAAAACAAAAAGTAAGGCAATTGATCCTAATACAATGACATCCAAAACACCCATATGAACATAAAAAAAAATTCAAAGTACTAATTCAAATTTAAAAATTAAATTACCAATAAGATGGAATGATATTAGGGAATGTTTTTTTTTTTTTTGAAAACAGGGAATGACGTTTTTAATTGGAGAAATAATCAAATCCCAAAATTGTGTTTTAAAAAGTTGTCAATCAAACATTAACTATGATTTTGATTTATATTTCTAGTGTGTAAACACATGAACCAAACACTAAATATTATTTTGACGTAAGTTAGAAAACCTAGTGTATCAAAGAAAACCTTCATTACCACAATAACTATATTGTAATGGAAAATTGTAAAAATTTTCAAAGAAAATAAGTGAACAAAAATGAATTAATTTGACCAACAAAATAGGCAACTTTCATAAACAATACTCTATATTATAAATAAATAAAAAAAAATTCCAATGTGAAACTAACTTGAAATGGTTAAAGACAATGAATTAGTTTTTTTTTGAGAATGACAATGAATTAGTTTTGATCAATACAATATACAAAATGGAATTAAAAATATATAAATACAGTACTTTTTAAAGTATATTTTGGCTGGTACCAGGGGTAGAGAGGTAAATTCCGCGTCTGGCTCGGGGTGTTAAAACAGAAAAATTGGCCCATGCAGGTCTCGAACCTGCGACCTTCGCGTTATTAGCACGACGCTCTAACCAACTGAGCTAATAGGCCTTCATTTTTTAGTTTGAACAATTTATTTTATAAATGTAAATATAGTGTTGGGCTTTTAAGGGGCCCAACAATAGCAGTCTGACAAATTTTGGTTTGCGCCTCTCCATTTCCGCCTGATCCATTCGTCGTCTTCCTCCTACTTCCTAAGTTGCATCGACGATGCATTACTGAGCAGCAACAATACTATACTATTACACTACAAATTTCAAACTCTTTACGCAATTGCCTATTCACTGTCTTTGCTTTCTGTTCTGTCCAAAGCCATGAATTCGTCGATCTCACTCCGAGCTCCTCAAAGCCAGTTCTTATCTGGTAATGTTTGCTGTCACCACTTTGTAATTTATGCTTCTTCATTTTCTATACTGAACTCTGGATTATTTATTTATTTTCAATCTGATATGCGTCAATGTCTTGTGTCTATGCTTGTGTATGAAACTTTCTGTTTAGTTGATATTGTTATTTATGAAACAAAAATTGCAGAACATGTTGATCAAGTATTCAAGTGTAGGTTCCTTAATAATTTGAGTTTAACTATCGCATTTCTTGTGAATCAAAGGTTTCAGCATGAATTTTTTTTTAATAATATTTTTATAAATGCTTTTAGAAGGTTGTGTGAATCCTGAGGAAGTATTCAATCAGTTTCAGGATCGTTTATCAGTTTCTATGATGTGATGCTAGGTACTCCGTTGATGCAAGCGGAACAGTGCCTTAGTTCCAATAGAGTGGTTTTCATTCCGACCTCCCAGCAGAGGGCAAAACCTTTGAAGTTTAGATCTCTAGCCGTGAAAGCTAGGTATAACTAGAAGTTGCAATGCATTATGCTTTGAGCCCTTGCTTGACTAGATATTTCGAAATTTAAGTAACATGGTTTTGCTTGGGGAAGATAATCTGTTAGATTTGTGCATGAAGAAGGATATCAATTACCCAATTGCAAGATATGTTATTGAAACTATATATATTGTTCCCAGTTTTGGTATGGAGTGCATAAGCTGGAAATGCCTGAGGTACTCTTTGATAGACCCTATTAGGCAACCGCATTTTTTCATGCCAATGTAATTTTAAATGCCTGACAGAGGAAGAACATTAAGCTTTGAATCTGCGCACATATTATTGATACTAAAAAACAGCAAAAATTTCCTGGTACAGAACTGGGCTGAATATGATTTTTTTCTTCTCATGATGTGTTGTGTTTAGCGACTGGTGGTGTATCATTGAAATATTATTTCAGTATAATATTAGGACCCCTTTTTGAGCTTTTAAGAACTGCTATATTGAAGAGGTAGAAAACAATAAAAATTTATGCTTGTCCAAGACATTTATATGTAACAAAGGAAACTTTCTTTGTTCTTAGATGTTAATTTTTTTTTTCCCATTTTCTTTTCTTGGCACTATTTGGTTTGTAGCAAGCTGCTTCATTTCCATGTTTTTTCTCCTTCTTTCTGGTAACCTGCTTTTAAACGTGGAGCAGTGTTGATGGAGGAAGATCAAATGGTGCAGCCAGTTTCGTAGGTGGTTTTGTGCTTGGTGGGATTATAGCTGGAGCACTAGGTTGCATATATGCACCACAGGTAGATGATAAGTATTTATTCTGCTTGTTTTGAATGGATTAGGTTTTCTCATAGATCCCCCAAAATCTGAACTATTATTGATTGCATCCCATTTAAGGAATGCCAAAATACATCTTGCTAAAGAGAAGTAAAAGAATCCAATTAATCATGATCATTTAGGTCCTAGACTCCTAGGCTTATGCTTGAAATCTTGATTTAGCATGAATTACCCTCAGGGAACTGACAATCTTCAATACTTCTGCAGATTTGTCATTTGTGTCAATGTGCTAGCATCATAAAATATGTGTAATACTTACCTTTTTTTTTCAAGAGATGTGACGTCTTACTTTTAAGTATGGAGTAGTTAATGTGCTCATGTTATTTTAATTATTTTAATATGCATTAGACCTGCTTCCATAGTCAATATATTCTGGAGGTTTATTGATATTGTGTAGGTTTTTTTTTTCCATGTCAGCAATTTGATAAATTATGTCAAATATTGATGCCATATATCCTTGCAGATAAGCAAGGTGCTAGCGGGAGCTGAAATTCCTGACAAAAAAGATTTGATGAGAAAGCTGCCAAAGTTTATATATGATGAGGAGAAAGCTCTGGAGGTAATAACTATGCACTTGCTTCCTAGATACCTATTCATATGTAAAGCATCTTGATGTTGAGTTGCCATTTGTTGCAGTCATCTGTCACCTAAAAAAGGCAGTATGTGTGTTGATTTTGTGTTTTCCATTATAGCTTAATCTGCTTCCAGTTATTGGTTCTTCAAATTCCTAGTAAAATTATTCCTGTACACAAATACTATTATATTAGTAATTTAGTCCTATAAAGTATAACACTAAGGCAACAAGGAATATTTACATCTTTTACCAACCCTTGTCTATGGAGCATTACCACAATTTTTTGGTATGTCTGAGGCTTGATGGGGGATGGGATTTGAACCCAGTTTGAACCCCAATAGCATTTACCATAATATCATAATCGGCATTTAGTATCCTTTGCTTCATCAATTAGATGTGATTTGGGATCTTTATCACCAAACCATTATGTGACCTTTGTATAGAATACTGTTTGTGTTAGTAGATTACATGGCATATAGTATTCAACAGAGTATGTAGGGGCATTATGACATGACTTTATTAGTGGAGATTGGTTACACTACTGGTAACATAGAAGTGGTTAGTAAGTAATGTTGGTGGAGGGATCGCTTTGCATCTCATTTATAGGTAAATTACGTAGATCAGATCCAAATCCCAGGAAATTTCATAAGGTTATTTATGAATGGACTAAGTTGCACTCTTTAGTCTTCATAATGTGTTGTACTTCCGCTTATTTTTGTTGAAATTACACACTTAGCCTGGACCATTAGATGGAACTGTAACAAAATTATCCAACAGTGTGTCTTGAGAAATTTGGAACCAATTTGGGAAGGTGCTCCCACAATCATTTGTATATGAAGTGCATTCATTTGCCTGGTTTCAGTCAGTAATGACTGTATGAGTTTCAGGGAAAAGTTATTAGTGTCAATTGTAAATCTGAGGTTTGATTCTTGTCAATTTTGATTTTGTTTAGTTTCATTCTAACATGTATATTCTGTCCTTCTGTGAGCAGAGGACACGGAAAATATTGTCGGCAAAGATAGAACAGCTGAACACTGCTATAGACAGTATGTCCTCTCAACTTAATACTAAAGATGCTCCGAATGGTATCGCAGTTAACCCAGATGAACTAGAAGCTTCCATTTAATTTACAAAATTCGATTTGCAGTTGGAAAATCCTGGTTTGTTCTTATTCCTTCTAAACTATTGTATCCCATAGCACCCATGTATTCAGCAAAAGACTTTCATCATATATTCATAAAAGCTGCTACCAAACAATATGCATTTGATTGGATTTTGTTTTACTAGTTACTCAGAGTAGATCTCAATAGAAATTGTTAATCAAATTGAATCTAAATATTTACACTATCAACTTGAATCTAAGTATTTATTAAGTCAAATTTGAACACCATTTATGTCTTTAGGCTCTTGCATTTGATTTGATTTTGTTTTATATATGTTGGAGTTTTGCCCTTGGATCAAATTAGCTTGACAAGTTTAGCCACCACAAAGTAAGAAGATTATACAATATCAACTTGAATCTCTCTATTGAGTCAATTTATGTGTTTAAGCTCATGCTTTTGATTTGATTTGATTTATATATGTTGTAGTTATACCCTTGGATCGAACTAGCTAGCTCGATAAGTTTTGCCAATCTAAAACAAGAATGCTATATACTAAGTCAAACTTGAACAACTTTGATGTGTTTAAACTCTTGTATTTGATTTGATTTGTTTTATATATGTTGGAGTTATACTGTTGGATCTAACTAGATAGCCCGACAAGTTTAACCAACTCAATATGGAGGTTATACATTGCTGACTTGAATCTAAGTATTTATTTAGTCAAATTTGAACAACATTTACTTGTTTAAGTCTTTGCAATTGATCTCATTTCTTTTAGGAAAATGCTTCTCACCCTTATAAAATCCACTCCATTTTTACATCATCATGGAGTGGCAAAAATATAGTGACTTTTATAAGGGCTTCTAACATAGTATTTTATTTCATATATGGTGGAGTTGTATCTTCAGATCTAACTAATCCTACAAATTTAGCCAACCAAAGAAAGAACATTTGACCCAAAGCAATTAAGACAACCTTATTTTGGGTGGCTAGCAACTAGACATTAATACTATTTATTTATCATACCAGTCCCACATTCACACCATAAAAGGAAGGCCAGCTTGGAGAACAAGCCATTTCACATAATAATATCACACACACACATATATTACAATAGTTTCCCCCCTCTCTCTTCCCAAAAGATTGAATCTCCAATCTTAAGGGCCCCTCACGTCCTAGCTCGATAGAGCATTAAAAGGATGTAAATTATTATAATTCAGTTGAACACAGAGGCTAGACCTTTGCTTACTGCACACAAGGAGCCTCTCATTTTGTGTTTTTCCTTTCAAATTTCACGTAAAATATCAAATTCAACCACGCTATTTCTTTATTTCTATTTATCAGGCTTTAAAAAGGAATGAGAGTTATAAACACTTAAAATTGTTTTATTAAATTATAATAATGTGCTTAGCATGATAGAAATTTTATTTTAAACTGTTAATCTAAACTCTAGATATACAAAAGCAACAAAGGGGGCTTTATGCCTTTATTTAAGCCTTTAATTCCTCTTTTACTTTTGCATCACTTTGACCCTCAAATTCATAGAAGATTCTCAATGAGGTTGATTTTGTCAATCTTTTTGAGTGTGTTGTGGGCATTGAACTTCCTTTAGTTACTCTATGGTTGTAATGATTCCCTATCCATTTGTTCATACCATTCTTTTGACTCAAAATTTTTAATATTTAGTTTCTTTAGAAGATTCTCAACCACTATGATTGCAGTAGAGCTTCACCCTTATTTTGTTTTGGTTTTGGCTTAAATGGCTTTCCTCTTCTTCTTTATCAAGAAAGTAATTAAAGAAAAAGATGGCTACTTAACTTTACCCTCTTTTCCAAAGTGAACTCAAATGCACCAAGTTCCTTGCCAGTTTTGATCACACCCCACACGTGGCTCTGCCTTATGAAACAAAGTGAGTAATACTATTCATGTAATGTGGGTCGTCAACCCACTTAAAAGAAGTTACAATTGATATACCATGGATCATGGTTCACAATGCATTATGAACCTTGGTACAAAATTTTTGTACATTCCATTAACATATTTTGTACTTATAGTTAACAGTTTCTGTACATGTAAACAAATAACTTGATAATTGCTGACACATAAGTGACATAACTACAGATACAGAAACGGTCAGTCAACTACAGATACAGTCGTACGGAATCTAAAAGTTATTTTTGGTAGACCATGGTCCATGGTATAATTTGCCAAAAACTTAGGGTGTGTTTTTTCTTGTCTTAACAAAATCAGAGCACATAACAGGAATAATATTTTTCGAGAGTATGTTTCGAGCAACTTAAACTGATATTTTGATAGCGCTTTTAAAGAAGGTGAGGTCCTACACCAATTGTTTTCTTCAACGAACTCTCATCTCTTCCTTCATTCACCCATGTCCTTATCTTCTTCTCTTTTTTTTTTCCTTTTTTTTTTTTTTGAAATTTTAATATTTTGGTGTGTAATGTTGTCACATGAGCACTTAGGAAGAGGAAAAAGGAGTTCCATATGAAAATTAGCTAGGGTTTAAAGTTGTGACATGAAAACATTGGGGCAAGGATTTCACCTAATAAAGCTAAAGAAAATGACTTCCATTTGAAAACTGGGAAAGAAGACAAGCAATAAAAGCCCCATGCTTATGACTTAAAGACACAACTGCTTTATCTTTGTGAATAATGTCACCATAACCTTATGCCATATCACTTGTCTTTTTTGTGCTTCTGTAAAACCACACCCCACACTCAACCACTCCCTGATCCTTTAAAAAAAAATAAAAAAACAATTTAAATTTATTTCTCAATTTACTCATTATTTGTTGTATTTATTCTCGTCACACTCTTCACAATATTATTTACCAGTTAAAATGTATAAAATTATTTTCATGACAATACTAATGCGTGTTATTCAAACCATATCAAAAGTATTTGTCACTTCAACTAAAATGTTTAAATAATGCTAACGAGTGAGATTAGAAACCAAGACCTATTGTTTTGTAGTATTTAGTAATTATATACGGGGAAAGTGTATTTTTAGTCCTTCAATTGTTCTTTGTTAGTTGTTTTAGTCCCTAATTATTTGTCGATGCAATATACATTTAAAAAAGAGCAAATACCAATTTTAGTCCTACGACTATTAGCAAAATGACAATTTTGGTCCCACGACTATTGTTTAGTACCATTTTTAGTCCAACGACTACTGTTTTAGTGCCAAAATTCATCGCGCCGATCACCCATCCGTTTAAAACGTGCCGAAATTTAAAATTTTTGAAGGATTTTCGTCATTTTCAACTCAATATCCAATTTGAGAGCATGAATAAAGAGATTTAAGCCCTAAGATCGATCACAATTCACAATTCTCCTCCTCAAATTAAGGTATAATGAGGAGGAAAACTGCGAATTTGGATCGATTTTAGGACTTAAATCCATTTAGTCATACACAAATTAAGATATTAAGTTGAAAATGATGAAAATACGCTTAACAATTTTAGATTTTTGCACGTTTTAAACGGATGTGTGATTGACGCGATAAATTTTGGCACTAAAAACAATAGTCGTGGGACCAAAATTGGTAGAAATGAAACATGTGGACCAAAATTATCATTTTGCTAATAGTTGTGGGACCAAAATTGGTATTTGCTCTTTAAAAAATTACTATTTAAAAATTACTCCGTACTATTTTAATCTTTAGAACAATAAAACTATTAAACTCTATTAAAATTTGCCAAAGGCCTTGTGATTGTGTGGCATATATAGCAGTGGCTTATCAAATGAGAGGTCTCAGGTTTTAACCCTAGTGTGGGGGCATTGATTCTTTGCGCTAATTTTATTTAGTACATGGGGATTTCAATAGTTTTTAATGTTTATTCTTTAGTTATAATTTGTTTAATTTTGATATTTCGTTTGTAAATAAAAATCTTGATTTTAATAGATTCGTGTAGGAAAAATAGGGATGATGTACCAAAATTAAAGATACAAAAATTTAGAGAAGGTTCTCAATTCTTTACTCTTTATTTTGTATATAAAATACAAAAATTGAAAAAAAAATATGGATAATAAAGATAATAAACTTTTAAAGTACTCATATCTAAGTAAAACTTTAATATAGTTTCATATTTTTGTTCATCTAAGAATAGAAATTGCAATTTTTTTTGAAGAGTTTTGAAATATATTGTAACAATAAACCATTAGGAATTAAAACACCTTGCAAAAATAATTCATGGACGACTAAAAATGCATTTTTCACTATATATAATTGGGCATATCAACGGTGGCCTGTCCTAGGTAGATTATTCAACTTTATTATGAGAAAGTCAACCCTTGGGCATAGAGGGGCATCTTACAGCAGTTGCAAGAAGTCAACAGGGGTGTTGCTCCACAATTTGGAATTTATTTTTCTGTCTTTTTGTTTTTGTTCACTTTATTAATTTCTATATATCTTTTTAGTTGAATATTCTGTTGGAGATATATATGAACACTGTGACTTTGGTTTTGAGTGGTCACCTTTCTATAATGCACTTCACTTTGACTAGTATTGCAACAGTATTGCATTTTACAATATTAGATAACTCATTATTCCATTCACAATATACTTTTTTTTATAGACTAATTTTAAGTTCCCAAAACTTATTTTCAAGGGCTCTGAATGAGGTAAATCGCGAGTTACCTAATCAATCATCAGTTTTCAACCCTGCATATACATTGTGCACTTTGTGCACAAGAAGTCTTTATCATATCTGATTAATTTGTTGAGTTTGGGTCTCCAATGCACGATATACTATTTTACTTTGATTGAGTTTCTGTATATGTATCCTTACAAACAATAATGACATGCAATTGTTTCCTTAAAATTGAACAATCTTTGTCTGAAATATATGTATGTTTGCATGTATCTAATGTTAGTGATTTTCTTTTGCAGATTATATAATTGTTTTTAAAATTGCTACAATAATTTCCTTTGAATTTGAGTTTATATCGAATATTATTTTGAGAAAATTTTCAATATATTTGTTATTTTATTTATAATATTCGAATTTAAAATCTTATCAAGGAAACATATATAATATATTTTGTATTATAAAATTTATTGAATTGATTATTCAGGTTAAGATATCAAGACATTTGATTCAAACATTGTAATCAAATGAGCTTTTATGATTTTGATTCTACTTATGCCTAATTTATGGAGTTCCTATATAAAATGCTATTTAAACAA
>CM008341.1:8611579-8630015 GCA_002525835.2 Ipomoea batatas | reverse complement strand
GATCTTTTTAAACACATAGATGCAAGTTATGTGTATCTTACTTCTCAAAGACTCAAACTTTGCATAGTACTATAACACTGTAAACTAGCTCTGAGCTTCCTAAATCAGAGCCTAAAGGGACACCATGTCATTCTAATCATTTTCCAATAGGAGACTTCAATTTCATCTCGTAATTATAGAATAATAGAATGTTTTATTTTTTTTCTTTCCCAACTGGCTACTAGCATGGAATGTTGTATAATTTTTGGCTAATACTAAATAATCACTTCTCACCGATGAAAGGATTGATTCTGCTGCAAGAGAAGGGGCAAAACATGGAAGGAATGTAACTTTAAGGACACTGGACTATTGCCTCTCTAATACGGGGAAGACAAAGAAATGGCAATTGTGCTCCATGTATTCATTTTCATTCATCTTCTTGAGTATCAGATATCTTACATAAGATTTATAGCTATAACTAACAGTGCCAAATATGAGCTTGATGCCAAGGAAAAGAACCAAATGCAACAAAACATGAATAGCTAAATGCCAAAATCACTAATAGGATTCAATAAAAAAGTTTCAAGGAACTACAACACCATTACAGCCTCAAATTTCAATTACAAGCAGGGAAGAACGAGGGAATTCAACATAGTATTGTATTTAATCCTTACTCGAAACAAGTGTGCCTGCAAAAATCATCTGTCTCCTTCAATTAGAGACCCTTAGTGCTAGTGGTGCTCAGGATCGAACCGAGTGCACCCAATACTGCAAAAGCCAGAAGGGGACTAACATCCAAAGTATCAAAAACAGGGGGGATGATGTTCCTGAAGAGATTCAAATACGGATCACAGAGGTCCCTAATGGCCGACAATGGCTGCCTTTCCCAGGGTATATTGGGAAACCAGCTGAGCAAAACCCTAACCATCAAAACCCCACTGTAGATATCAAGCCATTTCGCCATCCCCGCCGCGACCACGGTGAGCGGCGTATTCAAAGCAGTGGAATCAAGCGAGCTCCTCGCGGCGAAAAACAGGGGCCCCGCCGAGCACACCAAAGCGCGCTGGAGCCCCTGAAATCCGTTCAGATGGAGGCCCAAATCGAGGGCTTTGTGGGCCACAGCTTTGGAGACTCCAAGCGCGAATACGAAGAGCGTTGCGATCGTGCGGGTTGGCCCGGTGAGCAGCGACTCGGCGGGGATTTTCAGTTTCAGGCCATCCGATGATCGGACGGGCGGGTCTTGCAGGGCGACCTGCGAGGAAGCCGAAACTCGCGATTTGTTGGGAAATTTGGCGGAGAGAGTGGGTAGAGACCTCGCGGATAGGGTTGGAGGTAGGAGAATTCGATTGCGGGTTGCAGGAAGAGAGGTAAGAGGTTGAAGATAGGTAGGGGTTTGGAGAATTAGGGTTTGAGAAGCCATGATTGAAGAAGCCATTGAAGTTTCCGAAAATGCTCAGAGTTGTGTGGCACCAGGAGCTTCCAAGACTTTGTGAAAATTGTTGAGATTAGGGGTAAACCGTAAACCAACCGGGTTATATTCATGACCCGAATACCCGGCTTTAAAGCCCTTATATATAAACAAACAAACAAAAAATTAAAAAATGAGTACAGTTACTACATTTACAACTTGGATTAGGCTTATCTTGGGCTTGATCTTGGTCTTGGACTTGGGCTAGTTATACACTCTCAGTTCAAGCAGTCTGTCCATCCGAATAATAAATTGTTATACCATGGATCAGGGTCCAGTGACTCACCTAATTACATTATAGACGGCAAATTTTACTGTGGATCATGGTATATGTAGCAGCGTGGACAATGAATGATGTATTATTTTAATTACACTTTAGTTTCATTTGTAATATTGCTATTTTTTTAGTTTCATTTTACCTCTCACTAGTTTCATTATACCAATAAGAAGTGTTATCCAAACGGGGAATTCTTGGATGCAAAAATAAGAGCGAATCCAAGTTATTGTTGGAGGTCTGTATTGGCAGGCCAAGAAGTGTTACGGTATGGTTGTGCGAGAAGGATTGGAAATGGTCGAGGCACTCTAATATGGAAGCATCCTTGGCTTCCTGATGTATCTTAGTCTTTTATTCTTATGCCATGTTTGGATCAGATTATTAATATTACCTAAATTAGCCGGGCCACCATTCACCAATTCAAATCGAAATAGAGGCGATTCTAAATAATACTAGGTTGAAAATTTATTGAAATCAGATATTTTTTAGTAAAAACCTCTTCCAAAATTGTCACTACTTTTATTTTGAATCGGTGAATGATCACCTTAGACCCCATTTAGTAAATTAATTATATAATAAAAAGGAGTTAATTACTTGACAAATTTATAATAATTGCATTTATTATAGATCATTAAGTGCGCACGAATATTGATTATAATCTAGTTATAGATTACTTTTTTTTTATTCAAAATTTTAATTTTGTAATTTATTTTTCCTCCTAAGTAGAGGTGATGACAAACTCCAAGAATATTATCCATCTCTTTAATAGTCAGGGAAGAAGGCAGGACAAGTGGACAATCATAGGAGATCAAATCTCGCTACACTAAATTTACATAGAGCAAAATAGAGTAACAGATGTGATGGTAAAAGCAGTCTTATCAATGAGAAAAGAGAGTTTTAGAGTGCTCGACTAGCCTCCAAATTGGATTCAAGCTCATGTGGTTGATAACCTAATGGGTGTCTCATGCACCCGAAGGGTCACTTCGAGGGATCGGACCCTTAGCCTAGGGGTATCTCCTTGACCTCCATATCACATCATTTAAGATAAACAAAAGAACAAGAATCTAAACTTGCAACATAATGAAAAGATGAAACAAAATCAAATGCAGAGTAAACTAAAATAAAAACAAAAATTACTCGGAAATACTAATATAAAAACACACTTCATTAGACTCCATAAGTCCATAACATCAAGTTTGCATGCTACACAACATCATCAGCCAATGCATGCAATATTATTATCTAATAAGATAAAAACACTCAAACATAATATCTAATTACAATCTCACTTGCTATCATAATGTGTGCTTTCCTCCCATTAACAAATCCAAAGAAATGATAATGAGTAAATGACCACATCCATATGATAACATACAAGATTGTAATATAAAGTTGCGATAAACAAAAGAACAAGAGTTTAAACTTGCAATATAATGAAAATTAAAGATAGTTCGATGTTGTTTTGGCTGATGATTATATTGCTCTAATAATATTCAGGAGGAGGGGGGAAATTCAGGTCGGGAATAAAATTCCCAGCCATGGTGGGACCGGTCTGTGGGCCATACCAAAGAGCCGGTTCATGATCTGCAGCCTGACGGAGTTGTTCATGTTTCAGGTAAAGCGCATTATGGAATTTGACGAGGTTGCAAACGTCAAAGTTGGTTCTCCCGTGAATGATCAACTCCTCCTTACTTGTGAACACCATCTTGCAAAGGTGACAGACAGTCTCCTGAGACGGGTCGGGTCTGGCGGCGGGTGATGGAGGCGGGGCATAAGGGCCCGCCACCTTTTTAGCCCGCTTGCGTTTCTTGGGACTATCAGCCGCCGATTCACAGAGGAAACATCGTTTGCTGTGGTGAATTCCGGCGTGCGGACGTCCTGAGCCGCCATGGCCGCCGGAAGGAGAGCCCAAGGTGAGCTCCGACGGTGTCTTCTGCCGCGTTTCGTATCGGCGGGACGGAGTGGGTTGCTTCTCGGGGCTCTTTTCGCCGGAGGGAGATGCGTTGGCTATGGCGTTGGAACTCATCTTCCTAGATTCTGCAATAACATTATAACAAAGCGGGACAAAACATGATTTGATTTGAAAGCGCAAAAAGACCAAAATGCCCTACCACCAACAACAAATACGAAGTCAACAGATAACTCCACCCAAGATAGCAAGAGATCTACCCTCACTCCTGGAAATCTCGCTATTTCCGTCTAATAACAAATGTTGGTCAGAAACCCATTTTCTGACCAATAATCCCTATATTCCGTCCAGATCGGAAATAGCCAGATTTCCAGCAGTAATTCGTAACAACAAAGTCACGAGTACCATCCAGATCAGAAATAACGAGATTTTCATGAGTGACTTGTAACCACAAGGTTACGAGCTCAAAACCTACCCACAAACTTGGGATTATTTCGTCATCCAAAACAAAATACGGAGTCAACTGTACTCATCAATTCAAAGATTAATTAAAATCACCATTCATAAAAATATTTACACCCAAAATAGATGGACCAAAACGACTATATCTCCACAACACAGAACAAAAATCACTATTTTTCTTCAAAAACTTGTTTAATTTATTTGTATCTTTAATTATCATAAACAGATCGGACATAGATACTGCCTAACAAAAAATAAAATCATCAATATAATTTAACGAAACTTACTTATATAAACAGTTGTTGTTGCCTGATTCCTTCCTTGTATAAAACAAAAAAGCTAAGTTCACTCGTATATCTCTCACAAAAAACCTAGGCTAGGCTAACACCGAATACAAGAAGAATTCATGTTGAATTGATATGGGTTGTGAGAGTGACCCCCGTATATATACAAGGAAAGGGTATGCAGAAATGTAGAGTTTGGAAAAAATTTGCTGACCTGTATAGTCTATAATTTTAGACCTCATTCATAGAAATAAATTTAGGTTTTTATTTTTTACTATAAGCGATTATCTAATTTACTATATAAATATTGCGAGCAAATTAGGGGTGTAAATGAACCGAACGGCTAGGTCAATTTTGAGCCCAAGTCGAAGTCAAGCTGGCTTGAATGATAAAATTACATGTTAGTCCTTTTTTATGAAATGATAAAATTTTAGAAAGAGGGCTAAATGTGGGAAACAAATGAAAGCCGTCATTGATGATGTGATGTGATAAAATTAAAAGAATAGAACTAAATGTACCAATGTCACAATATTCGGGGACCAAAAGTGAAATTCACTAAAAAATTAAGTAATACTCCGTATAATGTACCTACGTGGCTACGTACCTAACGTATTTTTTTTTAATTATAATCTTAGGATAGGGTAAAAAGATGTGTTTTTGGAAATTTTTTGCGGGTCATTGGCAATATTAAACAAAAACATAAATTTAAAAATATATAATGATCGGAGTGGTCCCATCAGGCACACAACGACTTACTTGTGTGGACTGTGCCTTTTTTTATTTTTTTATTTTTTATTTTTTAATTTTAAGACTCTTCTATAGTCATTCACAATAGCAAACTCTCCTACCCCTCCACCCTGAAAAAAAGAAAAAAACTCCAAATTAAATAAGTTATTCTTATAATATGTACAAATTTGAATGTTATAAATGAATGTAACTATTAGTTAAAAATGAGTAGCAAATTCAAATTCAATTATCAATTTAGCTTATAGTTTAGAGTTTAGACTGATCAGAATGTTCAATTACAACTATATAGTAAAAGGCCATAAAACCAGAAAATCTCTCAATAGCATCACAAAATTCAATCAGATATTAACAAATACGGGGTTACAAAAGTGCAATCATATTATATAAAAAAAAAAGACAATTTATGTGACAAATTTTGACATTTTACGTGTACAAAGAACTCGAGCATGTGTTCTTGCATCATTTTCTTTTCTGAATTATGGAAAAGGGAATGAACTCAATGAAGGTTGGGGTTTCCAAAACTCACTTCTTATTTCCAAATATTTGATGCACAAGATTTCAATATACTAAAAATAATATTTATTAGTGGTTTATTTTATAATATAGACCATGGTTCACCCTGTAATTTTCTTCAATTCATTCAATTGTTATATCATGGATGAAGGTTCACTTTGTATTGTGGACCTTATTAGTCCAAAAATTATGTGTATGTAATTAACATATTATGTGTGTATAGTATTATAGTTAATAAATTATGTGCCTGTAAATAAATTGAAGGCACATAATATATTAACTGCATATTATGTGTCTTTAATTTATTTATAAGCGCATAACTTATTAATTGAAAGCGCATAATATGTTCATTGTAAATACATAAATTTTAGACTATATATAGTCCATAATGTAAAGTGGACAATGGTGTGAAATTTTAGTAATACACTTTATTTCCATGGGTCGAAAAGCTAAGAGAAAAATTGAAGAAATATGAGAGAAAATAAAATGAAGAAAAACATGCTTATGTTTTGACTAGGAACAAAACGAGTAATGTTTATCACGCATACAATTACAACTCCCTATTAGTTATTGTTTTTTGTCATGGAGTATGGTGAATTAGGTGACCATAATATAAGGTAATAGAGAATTTATGTATCAAATAAAATGTTAACATGACAAGAAATGAGTAATAGGGATCGAGTGACTCTTATGTAAGAGTGTCTAGTATAGTTTTAACATGAACAGTTATAAACTCCAAATTAAATTAGGGTTGGTTAGGGATAAAATGATTATTAAGAAGACTTTTTATTATTATTATTATTATTATTATTATTATTATTATTATTATTATTATTATTATTATTAGATATATAGAATAAAGATTTTTTTTTTGAAAAATACAACTACGTATGATGGAATTAACTAATCCTTGATTTCCATGATGAACTGTTGGCACCAATCCTACATTTTGTCTCTGTGGACCGAGGAGAAAGGGGGCTCAGCGGCAAGAGAAGTGTACTAGGAGAGAAGCAAAGAGGTCAACCTCTTTCAAATATACACATGGATTCTGGCAATGTAGTTGGCCTCTCATGTCGATCCGAATGAATCATCCTTTCCACGGAGGTAGTCAATCTTTGCCTGCTAGGCAAGAGGATAGCAAGTTACAAATTATGTCTCGGCAGGACATGTATTTCTATTACTATGAAATTCATAAATGAAGTAGTTAATGGTGGGTTTACCATTATCCGTTTTGTAGTGCCGAATCTTGTATGTGTTCCCTAAGAAAAGGAATTTGTCCATTTTTCGGGGTCTCAAAGGGGCATGGAAACACATAAGAAAGTAGGAACAATCAAGATATAGAGGTAATATAATAAAGAATTAAAATAAAGATTTTGTTAGGAGATTTCTTGGATAACACTGTTTATGTATTACACGTATTGTAATGAGAGAACATTATCTTGTCCTAACTAGTACAAGGATTAATTACTCCATATATAAGCTAATTAATCCTCCTAACTAACCCCCTAAAAGTAGGTCGTTCCTCCACTTAGGTTTTATGTATGGGAGCGAAATTGATATATCCATCATTAGTACCCTACACTAGTACAAAATAGGTCATTCGTGTCTATTGTGAAAAGGAAAAAGGTGCATGTTTTACAACAGACTCCTATGAATAAGACGCTAACAATCCAAACTTTAGGCGTCTATTTTTCTCAGTTGTGAGACATCGACAACTAGAAAGAGGATTCACTACGAGTGCCTATATATGACCCGCTGCGATCCCCTGATTCCAAGTCAAGCATAGGGTCATAGTTGCACCTTGGATAACCTAAGGGTCTAAAGGGTGCCCACGACGGGCCTCAGGGGCTTGAATTAGTGTCTTGAATGTTCTTAAGTATTCTTAGGAATCGTTGCTTTAATTTTGAATGTAAGTCTTTAATTGGAAATGGCGATTTGGACTATAACCCTTTAATTTCTTGTCTTCAATATCTTTTATTTGCTTGAAGATGGGGTTGGTGGTGAGCCCCACAATCCCTTTAAGGCTACCTTGCCTCCAATCTTTCTCTTTTGTTCAGAGGCAAGGTCGACAGTGAGTCTTCCATATCTTCGAACTTGGCTAGTTTCTCCGGAGAGAGCGTGATAAGGTTCTTGATTCCTTCCAAATGTGGGCGTCGGGTTTGGCTTGGTACAAACTTGCCGATGTATGCACGAACATGGTCGAATCAACCCTCGAGTCAATTTCGACATGATAGGTCGCTTTCGCACCCAGTGCTTACCACAATGCCTCAAGCGTAAACTCATAGTGTGTATGCTTGTTTCTCGGGGACTTTACTAAATGTCCAGGACACCATTCGGACCTTGCTATAAATGATTGCCATTATTCTTTAAGTATTTAGGAGGGTGACTCAACCATAACCCATTTTTGTTCTTAACATCTTTTTTTTTTTCACCCGGCCACAAGGTTGGCAATGAATCGCCCTCAATCTTTCCTCGAGCTCAACCATGCATCTGCGAGACATATGAGGTGAGGCTTTCGAATATCGAGTCTCAAACTTTTGAATAAAATTTAAGTATCAATCAAAGTGATCCGACATTGATCCTTATATAGAATATATACTTATATAGAAGAAACATCATTTTAATTTTATTCTTTTCTACATTGGGACCACTAACAAGCACATTTAAAAATATCGTTCCATAAAAGATTTCTCAAAAAGTGGAAAAAAAACCTATTACTTATACCAATTAACCACACTTATTAAATTCTATATTAAAACAAGTTTAAATTAGAAACTGAGTTGGAACTTTCCAAACCTGAAAATCTTTACTAACAATAATCTTAAATCTTAATCAACATTATATATTAGATTTTGGAAGCAATGCTGTCTCCAACACAATCTAAATAGAAGTCGTGCCCAGACCCTAAGATTTAGGAAACTCCGAATCCTGATCCTTAGCCGTTGGATTTGAATAAAAAGCCCTCCCTCCCTCAGGGTTTTTGTTTATAATCCGTTCCCTCTCTTTCTTCTTTGGCAGGAAAGATTTCATTTCTTGTGTTTTTTGTTGTTTCGTGTTCTTGGGTTAGTTTCTCATTTCTGAATAAAGATGAATCAAGAAAACATGGTTTTGTCTGATGAGAAAAATCCTACTTTGATCACAGATAAACAGACAACTGTTCAAGAAGGTAAATTTGTTTTGGATTTAAATTCAAACTCATACAAAATATCAGTTTCTGAAAAATGTTTTTTTTCTATTGTTATTTTTGTGTTTTTTTGTTTTCTTTGGATGAATGAAGGTGCGGCAAACATGAACGGAAAAAAGATGGGATTGGATAACCAGACCAACAGGAGAGAATTGAGTGTTATAACTCAGAACTTAGGAGCTCTTCCATTTAAGAAGAGGGCAATATCACAGTACTTCTCATCTATAAACTAAATAGTCTTTTCTTTTTCTTGTTTTTAAACATGTTTTTGCCTTTTATTTTGGGTCTGAGAATGCTGATTTTCTTGATATTTCTTGTTCTCAGAACAAACAAGATGCCCAGTAATAATCCTCCTTTACCAACTCACAGGGCCATCACAAGGTCACAGAATAAAATAAAAAACATTTGTTATACCATGGACCGGGCAATGTGAAATTGGTCCAAAATGACATTCAGATTATGTGCCAATTACAATTGTTATACTATGGACTAGGTGGACCCTGGCTTGGTTCAAAACAACATTCATGTCTTCTGCAATTAATATATTATATGTCTTTAATTAATAAATTATGTATCTGCAGTTAACATCTTATATGTCTTTAATTTATTTATGGGTACATAATTTGAATGCCATTGGATCTGGGTTTACAATGCAAGTCGAACCTTGGTCCGTGTAATTTGCTTTCTTCTATTATTGTTGTTGTTATTAGACTGAGGTTATGAAATATCATTTTGAATAAAGGAAATTTGCTGCTGAAATGGCTAGCTTGCATCAACATCAGCATGAGGTACATATATAGGGAGTATAATTATGTATTTGAATTGAACAATGTATAATTCATTGACAGAGTGCAAATTATACTGAAAGTGGCTTAATGATGTTCAGCAGGAAACAAGAAACCAAAAGTTGAAGGCAAGGAGTTGAGTATCTGGGAGGATAGAGATGAACAGGAAAACATAGGAGCTAATGGCCAACATGCTCCCATGGTTTCGGAACAGACAGAAACAGACTCAACAAAGAAAGCTCAAATGGTAATAGGATTAGATTGTATGTTGCTTCTTGCATCTGTTAAGGTTGTTGTGTTGTGCCATAGACCTTGTGTCAAGCGGCATGAAGTGACTCTCCTAAATGAGAGGTCATGGGTTCGAGCCTCAGTGGGGCCGATATTGACTCGTTGGACTTTAGTAGGTTGAGAAAGTATATATGAACAGATATTACATGTAACATGGTCAATAGTACCCTAATATAATGAGCCGCTAAGTCACCGTAATTTACCGCCCCCACAAATCTTGTCGGGTTGAGGTCTGGGGGTCTGGGACAAGGGATTTCGCATTTGCGGGCTAGGACAGATATAACATGTAACAGGGTCAATAGTATCCTAATGAGCTGCTAAGTCACTGTGATTTACCACCTCCAAAATCTTTTCGGGCCGAGGTCTGGGGGTCTGGGGAAAGGGTTTTCGCATTTGTGGGCAAGGATGTTTTGTTGTATATTAGATAACTGAACCCCAAGTGTTCTGGTAGGACATTAACTTGGAGGATATATCTGAAGAAGAGGCTGTAATGGACATTGACAGTTGTGACATGAACAATCCTCTTGCAGTCAAGGAATATGTGGAAGATCTCTTTGCTTACTACAGAAATGTGGAGGTATGAAAAATTAACCTTAGAAATTTTTTACCATGGTAAATTTCATATGCCCTACTAATTGTTGATATATGAATGTGATAGATTATCTTAACAATTATTTAATTCGCCAACTACCTTCTGGTCTGATGGCATCACTGTTATCATTCCAAATAGAAGGTGTTCGAATCCCATCCCAATCAAGGATGCTGGTATTATCATGTTCAACAGATATTATCTACTATCACCTCTAATAACAAATAACAACCATATGATTTGCAGAACTTTAGCTGTGTTTCAGCAGGCTATATGGCTCAACAGTTTGACATTAATGAGAGGATGAGAGCTGTACTGATTGACTGGCTTATCGAGGTACACAAAAACTTCCAAAGGGAATTAAGATTATGTTTTCGGTTATCAATTTATGGAATCGTTCGGTTAATTCTGCCCCGATGAACATCGTAACAGGTGCATAACAAGTTTGAACTGAGGGAAGAAACACTGTTTATGACTGTCAACCTGATAGACAGGTTCTTAGAGAAGCAGACAGTTATGAGAAAGAAGCTGCAGTTGGTGGGAATGGTTTCTATGTTACTGGCGTGCAAGTACGAGGAAACTGCTGTCCCGAGTGTGTCTGATTTTATATATATTTCGGGCGAGGCTTATACAAGGAAAGAAGTTCTTGATATGGTTAGTATATATATATCAAATAAATCCATGAATCCTAACAAAGGTTTTATACTAATTAAGTTACTAATTCATTATGTTTCTGTACAGGAAAGTTTGATGCTTAAAACATTGCAGTTTAAATTGTCAGTTCCTACTCCCTGTGTCTTTATGAGAAGATTCCTTAAGGCTGCTGAATCTGACAAGAAGGTTTGAGGATTTAAACATGTTAATTATATACTTGTGTTACCTTTTTTTGCTGCATTATATTAATGAAACTGAGAGGGATATGATGTTGGATTCTTTTACAGCTTGAATTACTGTCATTCTTCTTGATAGAGCTGTGCCTTGTGGAGTATGAAATGCTTAAATGTTCACCATCCCTTTTGGCTGCTGCTGCAGTCTACACTGCCCAGTGCACACTCTACGGCGTTAAGCAGTGGAGCAAGACCTTCGAGTGGCACACCGGCTACTCAGAACATCAACTTCGGTAAATAAACTTTCTCGATCTCCTTTACTCACCCAAAGCTGCCATTTCCGTCATCAATATCAATATAATGCTGATCGGACTGTTGACTTGGTAATTATAATGTTACAAGTTCGACTTTCAGCTGGAGTGGCTTTCTGGCCTTCTTGGTTTGAGTCGGTCAGCTATGAGCACCCCAAACTGTACTGGTTTTACCTCAGCTCCTTGTAATCCTTTGCTGGCTAGGGTTACTAGGCGGGGTTTACCCAGTGCACACTCTCGGGTAGTGACTGCAGATTTCCATATATATATATATATGAATGATGATGATTTTACCATTTCAAATTCAGGGAAAGCTCAAGAATGATTGTAGGCATTCACAAAAAGGCTGGGACTGGGAAGCTAACAGGGGTGTATAGGAAGTATAGCACATCAAAGTTTGGCAATGCAGCCAATTTTGCACCAGCAGCTGATTTTCTTCTTGTACATGTGGAAACAACAGACATTTAGGAGGCCAGGGGGGTTCACATTAGTGACTGGGATTACAAAGAATAATGCAAGCTAGGCATATAAATTCATGAAGATCAGAGAAGAGAAGAGGAAGACTTCCCATGGTGTTATTCATCTAAAGAAAACTGTGGTTTTTGGCTTATAGTTTTAGTTTTATATTATCATACACAGATTGATCTTTTTATTTTTGTTTCCGGGTTTCACAATAATTACAGAACTATAGAATATTATTTTCAGAGCATACTTTCTCAGTTAATAATGCAGGGATGTGTTTTTTGGGTCACATTTTTAACTCATCAATGTAACTTGATCGAATTGAGTTACATGTTTGCCCAATGCCCATATATAGAGAGCAGGAGAAATGCATGCAGCATTAATCATGGAGGAAAGCAATGGCTCAACAAATCTAGTAGAGTATTAGTGTTGCGGGTATGTATCAGCTTGCTAGCATCGGGCTAATGACTGAAATGGGCAAAAGTTGAAAGGAGTGGACAAAAATAGACACTTTTTAAAACTCGTACAGTTTTAGGAAAAATTTCATTGGACTTACGTTTGTACCAATGGAGTTTTTTTTTTTAAATGTACAAATTTTAAAAAGTGTTTATTTTTGTCTACTCCTATCAATTTTTTACCTTTCAGAGTTTCAATCAATAGCCCCTATTTGACAAAGGGTGATATGAAAAAGAAAAAAAAAAAAAAAAGTTGAGTCCGGCCCAAGAAGAAAGGTCTAAGTAGATGGGTCCGGGGAAAAGGCTCAAGAGCAGGGGCCGCTTGGGCGGGATGATGCAAAGGATAGGAGAAAAAAGTTTGGGCAAGGTGGGATGGAATATATTATTATACTGTGTGGACCATGATATATATTATTAACACAAGATGCAAAAACTCACAATATAAGAGACATATACATGTTACATATTCACTTTTTTTTTTTTTGAAAAGAACATATTCACTTATTTTCAAATGTGATTTTATTAGAAAATTTATGTTTTATATGCATAGAATTTCACAACACAAGATATATATTCATAACATAAGATACACGCCAAACACCTTGTGCTCATTTGGCATGTAGTGGTCACCCTTAAATGGGAGGTCATGAGTTCGAGTCTCAGTGGAGGAGATCTCGAAATTGACTCTTTGTGCTTCAACATGTTGAGAAAAGTATAGATGAACAGATACTACAATGTAATAGGGTCAGTTGTATTCAAAAAAAAAAAAACATAAGATACACAATATAATGTTTGTTTTTTTTTTTGAAAAGGAAAGCACAAATGCATTAATAATCAACCAAGTGAAAAATACGGTGGCACAGACACCCACGACCCAAGGACAGACGAAGAACCAGTTGCCCGTGCTAACACATGAGCTAAATGATTCGCTGACCTCCTGACATGGCAATATATTGTTTGTTACATAGCTACTAATTGCGGTTGGTACATAATTAATATTTTTAAAGTATATAAAATTTCATATCATAAGACACGTACTCAAATCTCATAACACAAGACACATACGTAAATTTTATAAAACAAGATACAAAAACTCACAACACAGCACATTTATTACGGTGCCTGGGGTGGGTAGAGCGGATCGAGTCAAACATCTCATGACACGAGCTGACGACTGCCCCTTCCCTCCATTAATCCGTCCGTACATGCCCTCCCTCCAATAGTCCAAGACCGCTTATTCTGCGACCAGCAATTACCTGCAAATCTGCAATTAGAAATGGTTACATTTGCCATTATTAATCGTCTTGCAAAGACATTTTGCCTTCTCTCTCAAGGCAAATTTTTGTATCTTCCCAGTGGAATTAAGTGGCAAATCCCCAAAGATGACAGCCTGGGGGACCATATGGTGAGGCAAATTGTCTTCACAGAATTTGATAATGTCTCCCTCTTCTGCACTCCTCCCTTCTTTGAACTTCACAAAAGCACAAACTGTCTGCCCCAAAACCTCATCAGGTTTCCCCACAACCGCAGCCTCTAAAACCACGGGATGCCTAACCAAAACACTCTCAATTTCGAGGCTACTAATAATCTCTTCCCCACGTTTGATCACATCAGCTCTCCTGTCCTTAAGTTCTATGTACCCACTAGGATGTTTTACCCCAATGTCCCTAGTCCTATACCACCCCCCCTCAAAGGCTTCTTGGGTTCCTTGTTTGTTTTTGTAGTACCCCAACATCATAGTATTACTTCTGAACATTATTTCTCCGGTGGTTTCCCCGTCCGCCGGCACGCTTTTCATGGTCACCGGATCTTTCACATCCGCGCCGTGGACCATGATGTTGTGCATCCCTTCTAGAACCTTCTGCTTCGAATTATCGCCTTCTAGAACCTTCTGCTTCGAATCCTCGCCTTCTAGAACCTTCTGCTTCGAATTCTCGCCTTCTAGAACCTTCTGTTTCGAATTCTCGCGGGAATTCCAAGGGATTGATGTAATTGGACCTAGAGCCTCTGTCATGCCATATGCATAGCTTATTTTGAACCCTTTTGCTTCTAATTTGGATAGGATTTCGGTTGGGGGTAATAAACCTGCGACAATTACGTCCACTTTGTTTGGAGGCAATTGAAAATTCGTGTTTTTTTTCTCTATGGTTTCGGCAATTTTGGTCAAAATGAGGGGTTGACCACAGAGATGTGTGACATTGTGGCGGGAAATGGCGTCCAAGATTGCTTGTCCGGAAGAATCTCGGCTGCAGATGTTTGTGCCGCCGAGAGCCGCCATGGTCCACGGCAGGCACCACCCGTTGCACCGGAACATGTCGACCGTCCAGAGAAAAACCGGCGATTTTCCGGCCATTTCGGTGCGGAAAATTTGGGCTATGGTGTTCAGATAAGTTGCCCTGTGGCTGTACACTGCTCCCTTGGGGTTCCCTGTTGAGCCTGAAGTGAAATTGATCGCTATCGGGTCACATTCGTCGTCTGGGTACACAATCTTGAAATCGGGATTTCCTGTCTCGAGAAACTCCGAGTAAATCTTGAAATCGAATCCCTTCTTTTTGAGAAGCTTGTCGTACCTCTTACGTTCAGAATGTCCGTTCTCCAGAAACTTATGGTGAATCTTGGAACCAGAGTCTCCATTCTTAAAAATCTTGTTGTGAAACTTGGAATCATATTCTCCATTCCCATGATGATCAAGCTTAGTGTCTTCTTCCAAGATCAAGATTAGGAGTGGTGGGGGGCTTAATTTTGCTGAGTCTAAGGATTCAACAACAACCTCAACATATTCATAGTCAACAAAAATGGCTTTGGGTTCCAATAGGGCTAGTTTTAGCGACAAAGTGGGCGAGTCAAGCTTTGTGTTAAGGGCGGAAAGGATAGCACCGGTCATTGGGACACCAAAATTGAGCTCATAAAGTGGTGGTATATTAGGTGCCATTGCTGCTACCTGTTTGTACAGATATTTTGAATGTGAAAGCAAATATATTCAGTATTATATGCAAATAGAACACCCAAATTTTATCAAGCATAAAAGATATGAATTGGAAATTAAACTTAAGCATCCTCACTATGAACTAGTTTTTCGAATCTGTGAGTAATTATATATATCCATTAGATTTTTCGGGTGAACAGTTGTGATTGATTCATAGTTCTTTCTTGGGCATTCGTTCTCACAAAATAATATGATGTTTTTAGTCTATTCATTTTACCTATATTGTATACTTTGTCTATAAATTATTGCCGTATATAAATTTTTCCTTCTAATTATGTGTAAAGTAGTAGTTTTAATCCACCACTACCATATTTTATTAAAATTAATAGTGCATTTTGAATTTTCAAATTATTAAATGACATATATATATTGATCATTTAATAGATTTTTCTCAAATTTCCTCTACTAAATCTTCATATACACTAATTCTCTTCATTTTGTAATGGAGATTTATTAGTTTTTTAATGATTTATAAACATATATGTATCTACTCATCTTTAGTTTTAATGTTACATGTGAATTTGCTATTTAGAACATGAATTTTATCTTTTTAAATAATCAATCTATGGTGATATTTATATGTTCGGTTGCACATTTTTACAATAATGCAATATATGATGACAATATGTCTTATTGTTAATTCTTTTATTTCTTACAATGATTCTTGAAAAATATTTAAACAACATGGATTCAAATGACATTGATTTCTGGATAATAATATGTATATTCATATCAGTTTTTCATATCAACTTTTTTTTTTTGAATGAGCAAATTGTTTCATATTAGTTTTTCATATCACTCAATGATCTAATATGCTTATTTTTTGTGATGTCTCGTTTTAAATGAAAACTTGAAAATGCAATTGACAATATGGTAGTACCCCTCTTCGTTTTATTTATTTATTAATAAATTGGATATGGCATATGAATTAAAATTACTTATAGATAATTATAAGTAACCATGCTTGTAATAAAATGTATTTTCTGTCACAATATAGTTTTGAAATATATAATTATAATTTGTGCTACAATATAATCAAGAATGTTTGATTTAATAAAGAGAAGATAATGTATTCTTAAGATAATTTCAATATAACATTTTTTTTTGTGATGCTTCAAAAAAAATATATTTCATCTTTTTCAATTGCCAAAAGAAAAAAAAAATCAAATTAAATAATGTTATTATATTTTAATTCTTACCATAAAGGAGAAAAGAGTTCTGAAATTTTTTATAAAAAACGTAAAAAGTAAAAAATAAAAAAAAAAGTAAAAATAAAAATAAATGTCATTAGTTATTTTTTGTGTACACTAATTTGATGATGATGGTGATGATGATATATATGCGTGCGCGCGCGTGCGTGCGTATATTTTAAGGTACCCATCAACACATGTGCCTCTTATGCCAAGTACAACAAAAAAAGTATGTCCAAGAGTATGTATGTGAATCAAATCTAGCGCAGCTAGGCAACGATGAGCTCTAATTTCCTTAGCCTCTACCTCATCTCCAACTACCGCGTATCTATAAGAAATCCTATCGTTTCATCAATGAAGTATTCGTTAGATTTTGTCATTACTGGCTAGAAGACTGTCTTAGCTTGTTGTCATAATTTTCATCAATTGTGCTCTTTTTTTACATTGTCATCTTGTTTTGTTAGGGTTTTTGATGAATATATATGTGGGAAATTTTTGTTGCGGGGCGATTTTGTTCTTTTTCTTTTAGTTTTGAGGCATATTTGATAGCTAAAAAGGGTTTAAATATTGGTTCATCACATTTTTACCTTTGTGCTCTAAGGATTTAACCTTATTTAATTTATCATCTCTATTTAAAAAAGAATTAAAAATGCTACTTTGTGGCCGGATAGTATAATGACACATCTAGACAATTTAACATTCTTAAAACTAGACAATTTGGTGTTACCACAATATTATTAAACTATGGAAATTGGGGAATATGGCGTCGAATGCCGTCGATAAACAATCAGTAAATTATGCGTTTATATATGCATTAAGATGCATGAACATGTCATTGAATTTGAAAGAACATGCATGTATAGTAAAATAAAAATTAAATTAAAATCAATGTCAACTTTAGTGAAGTTTTGTGCTCTTTCTTTATAAAATACGGTATGAGTAAATATATATAATTAATTTAAGATGAACCCATATGCCAACAACATCTCACGTTATATTGTTTATGCGCCCATGCTATTTAATTTAAGTTTTGACATATTATTGATTACCAATTTACAATTACCATAGCCTCGTTTGTTAAACAAATTTTAAGTAAATTTTTAATTATTTAATCTATTTTAATTGTTTAATTAACTTGATCATAAAATGTGTTCGGATATCTTTCTTCTTAACGTTTTCGAGGCCAAAACTTTAATTTTAGAAACACAGCTTGCCTTAATTAATGGCGTTTGAAATTAGCTTATTGAATTGGGAATTTTTTATTTTTTTTTCATAATTCTCTTTTACCTCTCATGGACCAAACTACAAAACTTTATTAACCTTTATTTGCTTCGTTTAAAACAAAAAATAATTTAAGTGGTAACACTATTCCACTTTTCGTTTTTTGGTCTTCCACTATTGTTTTTAATTTTAATTTTCACTTTTTCATTTTGTTAGTATGTTATGATAATGCTTATTTTAATTAATTTCAAATGCATTGTTCATTTAAATTGATATTTTTGTTTTCATATTATTATTGTTTATAATGTAATAATTACTATTGACCTTTTTTTTAACGATAGAAAGATAATATATATTTAAAATTTAAATAAAGTTTTAATTTCATTATACATTATTGCATTAATTCATTATTCTTCACAAATGAAAAAATCAAAATTAACGATCAAAACTGAAAATACCATTGCAGACCTTGAATGACTAAAGTAGAATATATATATATATA
>CM008341.1:8538624-8552609 GCA_002525835.2 Ipomoea batatas | reverse complement strand
TAATTGTAAGGAATGCATTTTATGTGAATAATTTTATCGGTTAAAATTAATTAACATGTTTGGTTCGTTTGTTTATTTTAAATATCAAATTTATTCATATTATATACAATTTTTTTTTTTAAAAAAAACATAGCAAATAATAGAGGTTGTAATAAAATACATGTAAATTAACAAACCATATACCAATATAAAATAGTAGTTATGTAAAAAAGATCACTAGGTCATTAAATTATACACACATGCGCGCACATACACACGGTCCCCTTCATTAGATCTAGACCTCGTTGCGAGGTCTAGGTCTAGATCTGGGCATTCGCTTTGGTTGTTCATCAACAAAAATAGCTATCAGTCATCAAGTCGACGGTTGGTGGTTGTTTTTATAAATAAATTTCAAAATAGAAAAAAATAAATTTCAAAATTTCAAATTAGATTAAATAGCATCTAAAATTGCGTTGAGCAAAATTAACTTCATAACTTAATGTGAGGATCAACTGAGCATGCAAGTCGACAAAGGCTTCAAATGACAGCTTGAAGAATTTTTGCAGTAAATTAAAGGTAAAAGCTTGTGTAAGACTGTATCACGAATCTTTGTTCTGAAACGGGTCATGTCAATATAAAATGTTTATTATTTATATGAAAAAACGTAATACTTTTGAAAAAAATATAATACTTTTATATTTTAATAAAAAAAAATATTATGTTTCATTCAGAGTATTACATTTTTCGTTATAAGCGCAACATTACTTTTTTACTTATAAGAGAAAATATAATACTTTTCATAAAAAAAGTGCAATAATATTTTTATATCAAAATATAAAAGTATCTCAAAAATATTATGTTTTCTCTTATAACTAATAAATATTTTATTCCTAATTTAGTATTATATGTACTAGTATTGTATATTGACTAGACTCGACCCGATTTGTCTTACGGATAAAAATTTATAAATATCATAAAAGTGTGACCTAAATTAAATAGGATAATAGATTATACTACGTAGTATAATGGGTACTGTGTGAAGAATTTAATAGCTAAAGTCGGTCTTGGGTCCCACTTGGGGGGTTTTGTCTTTTTCCGTCGGCGGAGGCCCCACACGGCCACATGGCCACATCCACGAGGATTAAACTTTTCTTGAATTCCATAAATGGGGTATGACATCAACATTACCACATTTCCTAGTATAATTCAATAGGTTTTCCTGTCCTTTTCAATTCGTTGGGTCCTGTACTAGATTTCATATATTTATCATTTTATCTTCCTTTTATTTTTTAATTTCCCCAAATAATAGTAGGGAACAACTAATACTTTCCATTTTAATTAATATAAATGATGGTTTTCAAAAAAAAAAAAATTAATATAAATGATGTGGAATCGTGCGTACGATAAAAAATATTTTGCTAAAATCAATTGTGTTTCAACGATACAAAATACCTAAACAACAGATTTATTAGAATTAAAATTATTCGATACATTCATGTATTCGTACCTTGAACAAACGCTACACTTTAATTAATATGAAGGGATAGATTAAATAATAAAAGCATCATGATAATGAAGGATGTATTAGTGAAGAAATATAAACTCCTTAGTTAAATAATTGAGTAATATTAAGCTAATCACTAAACTTAGGGGGATAAGGGGCATCTGAAAATTTGAACTTATCTAATTCATGCATTGATGAATTGACAAATTGACAGATAAATAAAACAATAACAACAAGAAACTTTTTAACGTTAGACTGTCAGGTAATATAATTATATATGTCATATTATATTAAAAGAAATGATGCATATAATAAGAACGCATATACTTTGTAATTAATTGATAAGAGACAAAACGATAACTAATACGTATATATATATATATAAGTTCAAGATCAACACCAGATCTGATCTAACTCAAATTTTTTTTTTTAAAGAAGATCTATACTTGTTATGTTTTAAGGTTTCTATAGATCTAACTCAAAAAAAAAAAAAAAAATTCAAAGAAGATTAGAGTAAATCTATATAGACTTGTTATGTTTTAAGGTTTGTCACTCTAATGAAACTTATTGGATTATTATTTTCAATCAAAGAAAAATTAAACAACCCACAAATATTGCATTTTTCACTTGCTCCATCAAACTAGCTAGGATTACCTAGTGTAGCAGCTTCATCAAACCCACAAAGATCGAGTTGGCAATTGCTGTTGTACTGTTTAATTACCTGATGACTGAAGTGGATATAATTGCTCTGATCTGATCTTCTCAGCTGTTAAACCACGAACTATTATATTGAATTGGGAATATATAGATCAGAGCCAATCAGCCAAGAATAATCTATATGGAGAGAGTGTTTTGAGAGTTGGAAGAAGCTAATTAAGAGGAAAAGGAGAGATGAAGCCAAAGAGGCTGATAGACCTTAGATTGGATATGATCATCAATCGTGATGCATGTGCTATATGTTTATATCACATTTACAGATTATCTCCGGTCTTTTGATGGACCGGACAGGTGTCATCTACATATTGATCGAGCAAACCACTACAATAACAATCCCATTTTTTTTAGCACTACTCTAATCAATTAAGACTGTACCATTTGATATGCATGACTATTTAATACAATTTTTTTTTTAATACTTGGGATTTCTAAAATTTTTTAGTGTGGAATATTTCAAGACAGTGAGAGAGTCTAGAAAGAGAGATAGGTTGAATAGATTTTTTAGATTTTTTTTTTTTGAAAATAATGTTAGTGAGCTTGAATTTCAAAATGAAATGTATGTTTAAAACCTTTTAAAAGATAAATTTAACTAAAAGTTTAAAGTGCACAGTGGAAGACGATTTTGATTGAAAGTGTTAGCGTGTGTGTGATTAAGCTCAAATAGATAAGTATGAAAATAAACAAAAGAGAGATTGGGGAGAGGTTTTTTATAGTGGATCAGGAAATTTCTCACTCCACTCTTCTCCTTAACACAAGAGAATTTTCACTAGTATTATTTATCACCCAAATTCAAGTGAACAACTCCGATCCACCAAGATAGTTTAAAATGACTTTCTTCCAATTCAATTCACCAAGTTGCGCATTTTTCACTGCTTCAGCTCCTTCTTTAAGGGTTTACCACCAAGTCAACATGAAAAGGATGAAGGAAAGCTAGATCTCTTAGAGTCATTAGTCAAGAGGATGAATCTTTTGGACACAGAATATAATCGGGAAGATTCTTGAAGCGTTTAATTAAGCTTAAATATATAGTTGAGAGTTTTTGAAGATGAAGATCTCTGCGTAAACTCATATTATGTTCATTACTCGTAACTTCTTCACGCTTCAAGAGAATTCTCTGACTCTATCGGATGACCTTACAACGAATACATTGTTTGGGTCTACAGTTTTGACCTTATTATTACAAGACTACATGAAGTTTTTCGAAATTGAACGCAATTAATTAGCTCCCCTTTGGCAACTTTTTACAACTGTCAACCCTCTATTACAACTCCTTAGGTCTGCCGAAGGCTAGTCCTATGTTGTCGGTTATCTACTATTTACCAAACATAACCGTTAAATTATTACTATTGCTAATCGAACTAAAGAGACATAAAATAAGATAAAGGGAACATTATCCTAATGACACCAGGTCAATTATGACAAAAGCTAAATAAATCATAAGCTTGCATATTATTTGTTTTAAGATAAGGATGTGTTGGACATGCACTTATTTGAGGGTCAAATTTAATATTCTATCACCAAAGCATGACTTTGATTGTTAAGCAAGTATAAAAAAAAATTATGTCATCACTACTAGTTATAACATTTATAGGGATGTCAATGAAGTCAGATCGTTTGGTTTCGGACATCTCTATCGGACGGATTCAATTTAAACTTTTGAAAAATTAATTTATTTTCATATTGGTCACCACAAGTAAAAAGAAACAAGCTAAGTAAGATGACTGTACTTCTCACTTTAATATAATAATAATCTTGCTTGTGGTTTTTAATTTGATAAACCAATAATTTTGTTCTATGTTTCAAAATATGGTTAGTCAACATGTTAGCTAATTGATGTGACATGAGTCTGAAAGAGTTCCAAGAATCAGTTTTCTAATGGCTAAAATCACATATTTTGGCTAGCTTGCACAAGCAAGATTATATTATTTATTGGGGGTGTTTACTTAAGCCATTAATTTGCAAGTTAAGGAGCTTATTAATTAAAAGTGGATCCCTTAAATACTTCAATTGATTTTATGAAAGGATAAATTTCACTGGTTGGAGTTAAATTTTAATCTATTGGAGTGTGAATGAGTTATCTTGCCATATTATGATTTGATTTAACAGATGGGATTATAGACTAACATAGTTAAGACTTGTTAAAATTAAATAAATTACTTTCTCTGTATGATTTGATTTTTTAATCCGACTTAATTAATACGGAGTATAATTTAATTCTTTAATTTGTATTAATTAGCAAAATATATACCTACATTCACACATATTAAAGTTGTATTAAACACAGTAGAAACAAAATTGTATATTTATAAAAATATTAAATGAATTAAACAAATTTGTACAAAACAGCCAAAATGGCCGGTAATGTATATATCCCAAGCAGAATCGTAAACATGTCATATTGGTTTGAGTAAACTGGTTTACCTCCTTGTGGTCCTTTGCCAATTAGAATCACAAAACATGATTTACCTAATACACATTCTCGGGCAGACAAAATTTGCTGTGAACGATGGTCTACACAGTTGTATGAACCACGAATAAAATTACATTTTCAATATACTAAAAGCATATTATTTGTATAATGAATGCACATTATTTGATACTTTGTAGTATACAAAATAATGTATTTTCAGGACTCAAATAATCATTATTTCAGCACTCAAATAATGATTGGTACCCTCAGAAGTAGTTGCAGGTTCCTTGTCACTCAAAAAATATTATTAAGTACATATAAGGTTAAAAAAGAAAAAAGAAAAAAAAAAAAAGCGATCTGCCAACATATATAATTCTAATATATGTTATTGTGGATCTACCGTCTGCTGGGGTGGTGATTGCAGGTGGTAGAATCTGAACTTTGGGACAAAAGCTGATCCAAGAGCTCAGGACCCAAATCCTCAAACACCACAACATGATTGTTTTTCTTAACCGATCTTTTGCTCCTCGTACCATCGAATGTTGTGGAGTTGCTGCTACATGATCTCTTCTTGTTGTTCTCCTTTAGGGCATCCACCGGCGACGACCCAGACTTGCAGCTACACTTGATTTCCTGCAACGATTTCCGGACTCTCTCCGACGGGAAATTGAGGTAGGTTTTGGGGCCTCGGATCAAAAATGCGGCTTGGTCGTAAGCCAATGCGGCATCCTCGGCACTATCGAATGTCCCAAGCCACACTCTCATTCCATTCCTCGTCGAATCTCGAATCTCCGCCGCGTATTTCCCCCACGCGCGCTTACGTACTCCCACGTACTGTTTCTCCGCCGCCGCCGCCGCCACTTCTTTTGCGACGATTCCCTTGGAAGCGTCGGGGTTTTGCGACGATTTCACGCCGGATATGATTTCTTCTTCTTCTGCACTTAGGCAAAACGCATAATTATTATCCCACTCATAATCAAATGGAATTGCATTAATATTATCCCAATGCAAATCTTCCATCTTTGAATTGATCGATCGATCGAATGCTTTAATTTGACGGCTCCCTCTCTTCGTCTTCTGAGTTAATTAGTTTTGACAATCGAAAATGATTGGAAACATATATCATGTCATAGGATTTATATTGCTGCCTTATCATATTGTTTATTGTATATTGTGAATGGTTTAAGGAAGAGTATACTAAGTTAAGTATTTAATGAATATAAAATTGCCAGGTTCTAGGAAAGTGCCAGGCTGTGTAAATTGTTTTTGAGTACGAGGGGGACTATTATTAGAGGGAGGAGTAATCGTGCATCATAATTCATAATTTAAGATTAGTGGAATAATTTGTGTTTTGTTGGTTTATAATACTTTAATCAAGAGTAACTAACAAATAATAAGTTAAATCTTGCTATATTTTATTCATTCCAATATAATAATACTTACATTAAATAGTATTTTAATTTATTAGTCAATACTTTTGAGATAATACTGCTTTTGATTCTTCAAACATGGTGTCTGGTATCCTCACTTTTGGTCATTAATTTCCAATTTGGCAACTTTTATTTATCCACTCAGAGGAATAAATAATCTAAATAAAAGAAAAAAGAACAAGAGAGCACCCCTGGCCTGGAGAATTATATGTTGCTATGAGACATCAAAATTAATTATCTCCCATCAAAATCTGATCGAATTGAAGGAAGGATAGATCAAAAGTGATATTAACTTTAATTCCATTCTTATTCATCAATTTGATACTTTTTGACATGACTTTATGTTATTAAGTAATCTCTAGTATTTCCAAAAAAGAAAAAAAATAATCTCGTAAAATCAATCAGTTTGTAAGTAACTAATGGGAACAAAAGGTTATATTAATATGATGCGATTAGATAATTAATTATCATCATTTCAATATTCTAAGGGCTAGCTTTTGCTAGCCAATAGCCATCGAATTTGTCTTAGCTTCAAAACCATGGGCTGCTCGGTCAAGGTTTGTCAACCTATTAACTTATTAAGGTTGAATCGTTGAGATTCTTCTTCATCACATCACTCATCATTTAATAATTTTTTTTTATAATTATTATTACTTTGTATGCCCATCTATCACTCATAAACATTAGATTTACACATGATGATGAATATATATAAATATATGCCTCCTAAACTGACTGAACTAGCAAGCATCAACTTATAATCTAATTTGCATCCTCTAATAATCACATAATAAATAATTGTTACTTCTTCTCAAGTTTGTTATCCAATTTATTACTACGCATATAGATCTTAGTATATTTGCATCATATAAAAAAAAAAGAAAAAAGGGAGTCAAATAGACATTCGAACTTTATCTAAAATGTCAATTAGCTGCCTAAAATTTTTAAAGTAGCAATTAAACCCATCAACATTCTATTTTGGAGCAATGAAGCTAAAAAGACAAGTTATTAGTGACCTGCAATAGCATGTCACTAGGGTTCGGACAACACTTCGACTTTATTTCTGATGACAAAATGACTGGCGATCGGCGAACCAACGCTGGTCGCCATTGAAGCCGAGAAGGGCGTTGGTCGTTTTGTCGTCAAAAATAGCGTCAGAGTGTCATCGGAGGTTGTCAGAACTCTAGTGATGACCTGCAACTAGTTTTTGGGCTTCATTATTGCACCAAAATACAATGTTGATGGGTTTGATTGCAACTTTAAAAAGTTTAGGGGCCTAATTGACTTTTTAGGTAAAGTTTGATGGTCAATTTGATCATTTTTCCAATTAAAAAAAAAAAAGATAAGATAATAGCTAGTTAAATAAGCCATTGTTGACTACATGGTGTCCCGGTTAACACTCCCACATGGATGATGGGAGTGGGTTCGAGCCTCAGTAGAGGCAACTGTTGACTCTTTGTGCTTCATTAGGTTGAGAAAGTAGCTATGAACAGATACTACATTGTAACAGAGTCAGTACTACTAAAAAAAAAAAAAGAAAGGTAAGAAAAATGAGATTAGCCCATTAAACTACAAAAACTTTCAAAAGCACCACTAAACTTGAAAAAAAATACAATCAAGTTACTTTGATTTGTTATTACAAGTAAGCATCATGTTACCAAATACCAATGATTTGTATTTGAGCTTATAATATTTTGTTGATTTGGATCCTACTTGCATTGGCATAATAATAAAATCCTTTCAAAATAATAATAATAATTTATTCACTTATTTTTTTATAAAAATAAATTTTTAATATAATCGATAAAGAAAATAAGAACTACATAAATTTAGAACGTACCAACAGTACACTTGTCACTAGTAATTGTTGAATTCCTTAGAGGTTGATCAAGGACCTGCAAAGTGATCTAGGAGAGAAATATCAATATGCCCACGTAGACTTACCTTACTAGTTTAATAGAAATTATTTGTAGCAAATAAAATATTAAAATCAGAAATCATTCAATCTACACATTCATAAATAATTTCAATTCAAGGGCATGGGGTTCTTGGGTTGGGGATTCAACTTTTTGGGAGGAAATATTAAGTATATTTGATTAAGTTAATATAATAAAATAAAATTGAACGAAGGACTAATATTATAAAACGAAGAGTTGCAGAATTGGGAATGGATAGGCATTGAAGTTGCATTTGGGGGAATTGGGTCCTCCTCAGGGGCACGATCTCTGAGTCTCCAAAGTCAGCTGCGATCTTTGCGCTAATAAGGGAATTCAACTACAAGTGAGTATCATGGCAAAGCCAAGATTTTAATTGGATTACTTGCAAAAGTCGGTCGACCAATTGGTTTAGATGAGCATAATCTATCTATACATGTTTAAAGGGCTCCGCCTTGAATACCTTGCAATGGTCTCAGCATTGACCACAAAATAACTTGTGTCATTTGATCAACTGTGACAATTGATCAACTAAATGACTATTTCACTGTGCATAAGTTCATCTACACTGACGACGACATTCCTCTATCGACTTCTCCACAACCACCTACATCTATTGTCGCTCAACATGGACTACGTGCTGTCTCAAGACTAAAGCAACCTGCCTAGAGACTCCATGGTCGTAGCCGTGGACATAGAATTCAATGACCTACTGCACAACAACACTTGGAAACTGATTACACCCTACCCGAATATGAATGTGATAGAACGCAAGTAGGTGTTTCGAGTCAAGAGAAAGACCGATATATCTATTGAACGTTAGAAGGCTCGACTTGTTGCCAAAGTGTTCAATCAAGTTAAAGGATACGATTACTTTGACACTTTCAATCTGGTGGTTAAGTAGTCAATTACAATAAGACTTCTCTTATCTCTTGCCATGTATAACAAGAAACTAGTTATTTTGCCAACTTGATATTTACAATGTCTTTCTAAATAGTTCCCTAAGTGAGAATGTTTTAATATAATGAAGCAACCGCAGGGGTACATAGACAAAGATTTTACTAATCATGTTTGCAAACTACAAAAATCACTCTATGACTTGAAACAAGCACCTCATCCATGGTTCAAGCATCTTCATGATTTCTTAATTACTTTCAATCCGCTTCAAGATTTCAAAAACATGTGTTTTTGTTTATCTATTCATGTGCTAACACTCGAATTTATTTATTGATTTATGTTGATGATATACTAATAATGGGCAACGACAAAGGCCTCTTGACTTTTATTACAAGCAAGCTAGCTGATGTCGTTCAAAATAAGATATTTGGGACCATCCCACCAAGCTTCTTTTTTAGAATAGAGACAGTTAACAATAAGAAGCTAGGATTGAAATAGTCGAAATGTTGAGAATGGAATACTATGCGTACGTACTGCAAACCAATTACAATTTGAATTTCAGTTAACAGCAGTAAGTTAAGTGCAACAACTACAAGTCAATCATATGAAAATCCTACACAATACTGCAGCCTTGTTGGAGCACTTCACTATCTAACCATCACTCCTTTGCAGTCAACAAACTTTGTCAGATCATGCACTCTCCAAACACTAAGCATAGGATAGCACTCAAAAATGAGTTGTATCTGTATAAATACATATATTCTTGTACTTTGTAAACACAATTAATCAATAATAAAATCTTATTTTCATCATTATTAGTACGTACGTCCTTAATATAGAAAGAGCATTTACTGCAAATGTGTTCAATGAATCAACGACAAGTTATACCACATTAACATGTTCAGGTCTGCGGCTCTGATCTACTTCGCCTCTCTGTTTCCCCAATTACTTAATTCTGTTTTGATAAGAAAGAGAACTTATAAAATTCCTTAAACAAATATTTGTACTACCTTAACATGTTCAGGTCTGCTGCTCTGCTTCACCTGTCCGCTTCCTTAATTGGTTATTTTGTGTTTTTTTAATGTAAACTTATAATAATGTTAATTTTATTGCGTGCTCGTGTCATCTGTCTCTCAGCCCTAGACTTTTTTTGTCGTTTTCCGTCGGCTGGAGCTATATATAATTATATACATAATACAATCCATTCCATATATAGCTACAACGGATCTAGTTTTATCAAGTGATATATACAAGAATTGTTACTCTCTCATCAAATTATATATAATTAGAGAGGTTAATCAAACTAGCTCACTTGATTTTAAGTTAATTTATTAGCCTATCAGGTTTATTAGTTTAAAACTTCAGACTATCAAGCTTAGTGGACAGTCTCGATTAAATTTTTTTACATTTCAAATTTAACATTCTAAAATTTCTATTTTAACAAACTAGCAAAATTTTCATTAATAATTTAAAAACATCATTTATTTAATCTAAATATTTATTTCCAAACTCCAACTCAAAAACATAATACAATTATGTAACAGTTAATTTAAAATATAATGTAAGTATACAACATTTTTTTATACCTAAAATATTAAAAATAAAATAAAAGAATCAAAAGCATGTATTCTCAAATAAAGTTAAGCTTATAATGACACCACACATTTATTAATTTATATCTTATAATTGAATTGACAAAGTTAGCTCCACAAGACCAAAAGAATGTTGCATATTATTACATCATCATTTTGGTATTGTCCATAAATTAGGTCATTAATTTATGAATGATTGAATCTCTATATATATATATGAAAAAAAATTTTGAATGAGTTAGAGTTATGTTTTGCGTCATATATCAAAACAAACATATATATTTTTTTAGTTCTTTGATAATCAATTAAGCTAATCAGGCTAACTTGATGATTCAATCGGTCCAACTCAAATAACCTGATAGTCTGATAAAATTATCCCTATTAACCTAATTTTTTATCGAGTTAATTTTTTTTCAGCCTAACTTTATAATTTTTTTAGTCTTCAAGTATGATCTGTTAGATTTTGGGCTACAATTAACATTCATGACCTAGTATGTATATTTATTTAATTGGAGTAGATACTATTTAGAATGGTACACATAATACCTAATATAATATGATTAAACATACATAAATAATTTTACCAGGCATAATTTAGTATCTCAGTTCCGAGGCCACAATGAAGACTGTTAATGAAGGTGAGACGAAGGAAGAAGCTTCCCGCATGCATGCATATCTAGAAGTAAATATATTATTGTTGTAAAAATCGGCCTAGGCGACCACTAGGCACTAGGTGTCTTTAAGTCGAGGCGATTTAAGCTTTAGGTGACTTCTAGTCTGATAGTCCACTGACCAATTAACTGACTGACTAGGCACTCTAGGTGCTGAGTTGGGCGCCTAACTCATCCGAGTTAGGTGTCTAACTTGACCAAGTTGGCGCTCAACTCGGCCGAGTGATTTTTTTTTTTTGTCTGCTCAGCTACTCATCTTCTATATTTCTCTAGCCATTTACTCAACTAACCATCTAACATATGCAGTTGACTAATTTGAGGATTATAACAGTTTAACAATTCCTAATCCTGACTGGAAAAAGTGAAGACGATGTACTCATATTACTATGCCGCCTAGGCGCCCTCTGGTGTCTGACTAGCGCCTAACGCTTTATGCAACATTATATATAAATGTGCACATCTCCAAACTAATATGGAGCAATCAAATTAAATGAATGTGTGATAGATTTATTATTTCATTAAAATTGTAAAAAAAAAAAAAAATTGAAATGCATTATTAATAATATTTATACTCCGTAATATATAGTTTTTTTGATGGGTATACAAATTAAAACATAATTAATAATCTCTTATTAGTTTTGTATGAATCTAGAAGTTGACATTCGTACACTCGATCTGGCCTCTAAAAATCAATCAAACAGTTGTTGTCGGGTTATACCCGGTTTAGCATATCAATTTTTATTTTTGTTTTTAATAATTTGAGCTGAAATTAAAAAATAGATCGAAAATACGTTTTAAATTTTTTATTTGGGTCAAGAATTTTTTATTAATTAGGAAACGACATGGAAGCGTTTTCAAAAGAGTTTCTGCAAGTTTAACGTTTCTAAAATAAGGAATTGACATTGTTGTTAGGATTAAGTGTTAATAGGTTTATTTTGATTAGCCAAAAGTGTGAATTAGGATATGTATTTAGACTTCCAAATTTTTATTTTGTAAGTCTAGACTATAACTCGTATTCGTTACAAAATTTGCTAAGTGTTAATTATAAAGCGAGTTCAACACAAAAAGATAAGAGATTAGAGCTAACATCATCAACATAATTATATGTTGGTTTTATAAATAATTTGAACTTTTATATCTTGTAATAATTATATTTTAACTTTTAAATTTTGATATTCTGACACTGAATATTATATTTTATGACAATTATATAGTATTATAGTAGCTAAAAAAATTCAATTTCGACTTAACTTTCTTGATGATAGGCCAAATTTTAATTAAAAAAATATGATACATATAACATTACTCGATTTATTGATTAAATTATTCATATTTAAAGAATATAGGTATGTAGCTAGGTCATGGAAAGTACCAGGCTGTACAATAGGTTTAAGGGAGTAGCATCAAATGAAGTTGCATGTCGTGCATCTTAATTCATAATTTAAGAGTATCGGACTAATTTGAGAGTTGATATTAAATTGAGAGGTAATTGTGTGAGGGCGTTTCACGGGTCTCTATTCGTGAGACGGATCAGATCGATATTTGATTAATGAGGTTAAAGATTAAATTTGACCTCATTGATCAAAGATCTGACCCGTCTCACGAATTGAGATCCGTGAGACGGTCTCATAAAAATTTTTGCCTATCAAGTAATATAATGTGGACTTGACAGATTCATTCTCACTCTCAGGTAATATAATCTTATAATTAATGCATTGTTTAAATTTTGTAGAAGATTATGTAACCAAGTCGTACTAACCAATGACTTTTAGTTACTTGATCATAAGTTTCATCTCCAATTCTTTTAAATGTAATAAAAATATTCTTTAAATAATATAGATCTCATAGTTTAGAAGTACCAATCTAGCAATCTATGACCCGAAATAGGAAGTTAAAAAGTTTGATCTCGGTCTCAAGCCTTCGAATGTTAAAAAGGAGAGAGCAAAAAAATTAGATTCTTTAAATACCACCCAAAGTTTAATAATTAAATCATACCAGCCTGTTGTTTAATAAGTCATACTTTAATTCGATCTCAAGCCTTTTAGATGTACCAAAAAAGATTCTTTTAAATAATAAAGACGTACCAATCTAGTAATCCATGAATCTAAATACAAACTTAAAAAATTTTACTCTTAGTCCCAACCATTCAAATGATTTAAAAAAAAGAAGATACTAGATTCTTTAAAATATAAAGCAAGGCTGCTTAGTTACTTAGATTGGTGACACTGTTATTATTAAGAAAGCTTAGTCACATGAAGTTTGTTTTTGTTTTTGTTTTCTTTGGTTTATTTGTATTTTTTAATTTTATTTCTAATGTCGAATGCGCAGGTATCTAGCCACCTAGGTTTAAGGGTTGAATTACCTAATTTAAAAACATGAATTGCACCTGGATCTTCCTTAGAGAAGGGAGAAAACATTATTAAAATTGAATTTAAACATTTTTTTTAAGAGTTAATTCTATTTTTGGTACTAGATTTATAGGTGGTACTTGGTAGTCCACTTTTAATTTTTATTTTTATTATTTTTTATTTCTTAATTAGAACATTCACCTTTGATCATAGTATTATTGCGGCGTGATCACTTTTTATCCTCCATTTTTTCTTCAATAAAATCGTTGAAATGACGTTAAATACAAGCACATTTTGATTTAATTTTTTTACGAAGTGAGTTGACTCGCTATATTTTTGTTTTTACTTTTTTTTTTTAAATCTATATTTGAAGACCAAAATACCCTTGTATTTAAGGAAATTTAAACAGTTTGTTGATAAGAACAAAAAGTGATCATGCGACAATAATACTAGAATCAAAAGGATATTTCATAAAAAAGGATTAAAAGTAGAATGTCACATGT
>CM008341.1:8467607-8481445 GCA_002525835.2 Ipomoea batatas | reverse complement strand
CGGTAGACGCGAATGACTTCAGGAAATTCCTTGTCTAGAATACACAGAATGACTTGAAGGAATATACAGAATATTGACACAAATATACAGAAATCATTATCCTAACATTCGAATACACAAAACACGTCACAACCTATGTTTAAGTACCCCTAACATGAATACACAGAATCGTAGTCTACAATACACATAATGCCTTCAAAGAATACACAGAATATTAACACAAATACACAGACCGACCAAAATGCGAAATGTGATTTCTAAAAAAAACAAACCGTGAATTAAAATGACCAAAACGACGTCGCAATTAGGCCCTTAACTGAAAAAAGCTACATTCAAGCCCCCTAAACCGGCAAAAAAGTGCAATTGAGTCCTACATAACTTGTTTATCAGGTCAAATTCAGTTAAGGGGCTTAATTGCACTATCCACCCGACTTAGGGGTCAATTTGATACTTTTTTCATTTTTTATTTTATTTTTCAAAATAAATATTTTTTTATTAATAATATTATTTATTTGTAAATATTTTTTTTTTAAAAGTCGGCAGTCCCAGTTTGGGACTGCCGACTTTTTTTCTTTTTAAAATTTTTTTTTTTAAATAATTGTTTTTATATTATTAAAAAAAAGGGAAGTTATATATTTTTCGTCCATATAGGGTAATTGTAAAATTCGTTCCTAAGTGTTGGCCATACTCACTTTTTGTCTCTAAATTATCATTGATGCTACACTTTTTTATTTTTTATTTTAGAGACAAAGAGTGAGTATGACCAACACTTAGGAAAACAATTTTACAATCATCCTATAATTATCCTATATAGGACTCAATTGCACTTTTTTACCGGTTTAAGAGGCTTAAATGGAACTTCTTTTTTTTTTTTTTTCAGTTAGGGAGATTAATTGCACTATCTACCCCACTTAGGGGACCAATTTGACACTTTTTCCTTAATAAATTTCATTCAGCTCCATCAGACAAATGAAATGACGACTTGCCTAAGGCCCAAAATCGTTCTTCCATTGAAGATTGCAACTAACAGAAGTGAAGGAATTGCTAATGGTGTCCTGGAATGCGAAGCATGGCTCTAGCCTCTAGTCTAGGATTTTATAAACACAAACACACAGGCCGGAGAATTTAAATAAAAATATAAAATGTACAATATAAAATGTACACAATATCTCCTAATTTGAGGACATTATTTTTTCCACACAGGCAACGCAGACCCGTGCGACACCCATGCAGCACCCGTGCGACACCCGTGCAGCGCTTGTGCAAAGTTGACATAACTACCTCCTAGTATATTACACCATTTAGCCCATTTCAACTCCTTAGAGCTATATATATGGTGGTTTGCATATGCATCAACAAATTCTTGAAAACTAACCTATCTTAGATTAAACCATCCAACCCTAATACTTGGGCTGCCATGGCCACCACTGCCACCACCATTATTCCGGTGATAGACCTGTTGGATCCCGCGGCCAGAGACCAGATAGTAAAGGCCTGCCATGAGTTCGGATTCTTTAAGGTTGTCAACCATGGTGTCCCCTTGGAAGCCATGACAAAATTAGAAGAAGATAGAAGCTATAAAGTTCTTCAACTAAAAGGAAAAAGTTGGCTCTCCCAAGCCCTTTGGCTATGGCCACAAGAAAATCGGCGCTAATGGTGATGTGGGTTGGATTGAATACCTTTTCCTATCCACCCACAACTCCATCATCATTCCTGGCAACTCTCAACTTTTCAGGTAATTAACAAATCTTTCTAAAACTATCTTAGCTTCAATTATTTAATTAATTTATACAAATATTTATTGGGGGAGGCCTGTAAATTGCATATAGGTTATGTTGGGGCTGTGGGAAACACTGCCTGTGAGGTTTTGGAGATGATAGCTGAGGGGTTGAAGATTGAATAAAAGGATGCGTTTAGCAGGCTAATAAGGGTTTTTACTAGTCTAATTGATTGGTTGAAGAAGAGGAGAAAGATAGAAAGAAAGAAAGAGAGAGAGAAAAAAAAAAAAAAGGAATGGATTATATCGTTGAAGAAGAGTAAGAAAAAAAAAGAGTAGAAAATCAAGCTAAAAAAACATAATATATCAACTTGTAATATAATGCATAACCTAATTAAAGCAATACAATTTTAGAATAGAAAATTAAAATTTGTGTTACAATGAGAAAAACTATTTTTAAAAAAAATAATTCTAGTATGACATAATTTTTTTTAGGTTAATGATCTAAAAATAATATCTTTCACATTTTTTAATAGTAAAAAAAATCAAGTTAAGCAAATATTATTATATTTTAATTCTTATCTTTAAATAGTACACAACTAATCAATTTATCCATCATTATTATTATTATTATTATTATTATTATTATTATTATTATTATTATTCATATTTTCTCATAAGTAATTGTTCAACATCTAAATATCACATTTTGATTTAAAAAGTATTACAATTTCTCTTTGAAGTAAAAACCAATTTATTCCTAATTAGTTTTACAATTTTTAGTATAAGTATTATATTTTCATCTTGACCCGACTAGCCTCATATAAGGGTCCCGGTCACAAGAGACTCTTATATATAAATTTAATCTTTTTTTATATAAATAGATACGGAGTATTATTTATTTATTTATTGTTTATTTCTCATTTTGAGTATGGATACTTTTGTCATTTGGCTATATATTTATTTTTTTCTCAGCCAACCAAACATTTGAATATAATTTCTTTTATAATTCTATGTGAGACTATTTGCATTCATGTAATATTCTCTCACATTCAAAATTGAATTCTAACACATCCTTAAATTTGTAATTTATGACTATATTCACTCTGCATACATGTTACACAAGATTGCAATTGCAACGGTGCATACAACCTAACTCAACCAAACAATGAAATTAAATACGAAGTAACATTTATATTGTCCTCCAGTCTCGGAACTTAGCATAGTTGGTTTGTCGTCTAACATAAAGGTCATGATTGGGGCGCAATAAAATTGGATCACCTAATTTTTTTTAAAAAAAAACATTTATATTCTATTCCTTTTTGTATTTCATTTACTTTTATTCCCTCCATCTTCATTCTGCAAATCAAATGTCTAAAAATTTCAAATATGGTGTCTAATTGCCTACTTTTACCTCATAATTTTTATATTTCATTAATTGGTGTACAAAATTAGTACATATTCAATAATCATTCTCTTTCTCATGATATACTGTACTATTAGTTATCTTCTAGATCATACTATTGTGATGTAAATGTTAACTGCATTTCACATGACATTTAAGTAGTTAAAGCTCCAAATGCATGTGGTGTCTAGTTGCCTCATAATATTTACATTTTATTGAGTTCACAAATTACATATGTATTCAATCATTCTCTATATCATAATTTACTCGTGGTTATCTTGTATATCACAACATTATGATGCAAATGTTGCATTTCACCCTATACTCTCTCTTTCAAACTTGACTCGAGCTCATGCCGCCATCAACTCGCCTTTTACAGTTCCAGACAAATGGCGGCGACCTTCGAACCACTGACTCAACTCTGATCGAGTAGCAATACTCCAGATTTAATTAGAAATGACAAACAACACATTATCAGCGATCATCAATTTTCTTATACTTCAACGGAGAAACAACCATTAGATGGAGAAGTTTCATTTGCATGATCAGTAAAATTGAGTGATGGGATTGGCAACCATAGACAACTCAATCAGGTGGGAATATTTTAAGGGAATTGAAATTCAAATTTCATGGAAAAAAATTATTTGAAAAATATACTCTATTATTTAGTTGATGAAAAATAAATTATTGGATATGAATTTCCATAATTTGGAATGGTGAGGAATTATGAATATAAAGATCAATATATCATTAATAATAATAGTGATAAGAGTGTGTAATTAAGAAACTTTTTTAGGGTAAAATAGTATGTGTTATATTTTCTTCCCAAGTCCTATGGAAAAATAAAATACCAATGTTTTGCTAGGATTTTTTTTTCACTTTCGGGAAGTCCTTTTCCAATGAAAAATATTTTTCATCCAACCAAACAACATTAAAAACAAAAATTCCATGGAAAATATTTTCCATCCAACCAAACACCTCCTACAGAATGCCGCATCCAGTTTACAATATTTATAAAACTAACTCTTTCCTATTTTCCCTTATATATGATTGTACATCTTGTAATTATCTGTAATTACGATTGTACATCTTGTAATACATGATTGTGCATCTGGAAACAATTGTGCATTTGCAAACTTGTCGCCTAACTCACTATCAATTATTTTCTAAATGCACAGTCTAGCATTCAAATACACAACTGTAACTACAAAAGTTTCACTAGCATTTTTTTTTTTTTTTTTTGTAAATTTCTGATCAAATTAGATGGACGGATGAGATTAATTTTCACGTTCTCACAAAAAGTATAGTTCTCATTTGATTCCAATTACACAAGTGCAAGGTAATCTCTTCACCTACAAGGGCAGATGATACTTCTGTTTATTTTACTTCCTTTTTTCATTTCGAACAACAAAGGAAACATCTCATTGCATAGAATTATCCAAATTAATTGAGAAAATATCAATTTTAGTCCCACGATTATTAGTAAAATGACAATTTTGGACATAATGTTTAATTTCTATCAATTTTGGTCCCACGACTATTGTTTTAGTACTAATTTTCATCCATGACTATTATTTTAGTGCCAAAATTCATCACGTCAATCACCCATCCGTTTAAAACGTGAGAAGTTCTAAAATTGTTAAGGGTATTTTCATCATTTTCAACTTAATATCCCAATTTCAGCATGAATAAATGAATTTAAATCCTAAGATCGCTCAAAATTCGCAGTTCTCCTCTTCATTTTACCTTAATTTGAGAAGGAGAACTATGAATATATTGTGATCGATCTTAAGGCTTAAATCTCGTTATTCATGCTCAAATTGAGATATTGAATTGAAAAGGACGAAAATATCTTTAAAATTTTTAGAATTCTGCATGTATGTTTTAAACGGATGGGTGATCGGCGTGATAAATTTTGACACTAAAACAGTAGTCATGGGACCAAAATTCGTATTAAAACAATAGGCGTAGAACCAAAATTGGTAGAAACTAAACATGTTAACCAATATTGTCATTTTTCTAATAGTAGTGCGTGGGACCAAAATTAGTATTTGCTCCAGTGGGGGCGTTGGCTCTTTGTGCTTCAGTAGGTTGAGAAAAGTATGTATGAACATATACTACATTGTAATAGAGTCCATAGTATTCAAAAAAATAATCTTTTTCCCATTTCCTAATCCCAATTCCTTTTCTTCTCCCAAACTTCACCCCGTGACCAATTGAGCTGCTCATGCGGCCCAATTCATTTTCTTGCAATCGGCAATCAGTACAGTTTTCACATAACACAGGCGTGCAGAGTTCAGAACTTCCTACACTATAATCTCATTGCATGATGCTTCCCTCTATGCTACCACCAGTAAGACAATTGAACATGACACACTACATACCAATACAAAAGAAGAGGATATGTACTGAAGATGAAGACAATGACGACGCTACCCAGAAGAGAATTAAGAAGATTTAGAGAAATTTCAACTACATGTAGTATTTATTTAGACTAGTATTGTTAGATTAGGCTAAGTATTTAGACTAGCATTTTTACAAAGTTACAAAAAAATTATATTAGTGAGAATTACAATCAATCTTGACTATATTATTTTGCATTTGTAAACATAGAATTACATATTTAAATAAACAAATTCAATATTTAATTTTCTATGCATGAACAAATCCAATATAATCTTGCATTGATATAGTTTAAAGTATTTATTAAAAATAAACATTGGGCATTATTCCAATCGCGCAACGCGAGTGAAAAACTAGTATTATTATAAAATGATTGGCAAGTTTTTGTTAAAAATATATCATGCGAACCACTCAGCAAATGCTTTTCTATTTATTGCTACGAAGATATTATTAGAACATTAATGAAATTGTTGGAAAAAGACAGTATCATGCGAACTTAAATAAAATTTTCAGTCCATTCAACTGTAAATTATATATTTATATATACATGTTGAAGTACTCAACAAAAAATATATATACATGTTGAAGGATTAATAAGATGAGCCATTTTGAAATTCTTACATCTTGAGTTCTCCTTTCCTCTCTACTTCTCTATTCCCTATATATATAATTCTTGCGTGCAAACTATTTACGATTATCGCACAACTATCTCGGTAAATTTGAACTAATCGAAAAGCCCAGACCAAATTACAACAATAATGTCCTTAATGTGTGAATTATTGTACTAAATAATGAAAAAATGAAAATGATCTAGAGATTGAATTTAAGGACTAATAAATTCCAAATATTTTCACCTTGTCTTGTTTTCAACCTTAACTCAGGAAAAAAAAATAGCTAAAAATTTAAGTTAGAGGGAACCGAAATGGTCTAACTCTCAACTTAGGACAACATACTACATGTAAAACAAGTCTAAATGAAACGTAGTAGATATGTGGTTCATTTAATTAATTAGATGCAACTCTGGAAGTTTAAATTAAAATAGATAATATATGGAGTAAATTATTGAAATGGTCTCTCAACTATAGTGATTTTATCACTTTAGTCATCAATTCATAATTTCACCTAATAATATTCTTGACTATTTTAATCTTCTACTGAACTAAAATAGATATAATTGTAATTGACCAATTGAACTTAACACATGAAATCAGACCAAGTATGTCGGCCCAAATAATTTGCATCAACTAACCATGGCTAGCTACTATTACCCACAACTTTACAAGGAAAAGAAATAAAATTGTCCTTTGCCACAACTTATTGTGTACTATAGGTTATGATAGATAACTTTTTTGTTGTGGAATTGTACAGTGCGGAATGTGAAAGACACATTTGTGTTCCAAAAGTGTGGGGTAAAAATTAGTGAATTGAAGACGCATAATGATGGGGAAATGGGGTTTGTTTTATGGGGAGAGATTCAATGAATGTGGTGAAGAGACTTTCTGATTCACAGCAAACTCCACATGTCATGCATGGGCTTCACCATGATTTGGAAACATTATGGTTATCCACTCTCATCTACACTGTCACATATTTTGTTCCAATCTACTAGGTTTAGGTAAAAATTGGTTGCTGCTTTGTTGCCCTTCTCTCTTTATTTGTCAACTACCCAGTAGAAAACCTAGAATCATTAACTACTACTATTGCGTTTTAGACTTAGCCAAATTCATAGTATTGGAGAATCAACGTGTAAAGGGTGTTTCCTCAATGAAATTGAGAGAAATTAAAGGACTATCTTCTCCTATTCGTCCGTAATCGTCCGTGATTTTTAACGTATGTTTTGATTTGAAAAATTTAGGAGGTGTTTGGTAAATACTCCGTAACTGTTAGCTGATCGGGCTAGTAAGTTTGACTAGTTGATAACATTAGTCTTTTTTTTTTTTTGTGAGAATTGATAACATTAACTGATTGTAAAAAGATGTTTGGTAATAAATTAACTGTTAGTTGATAGCTGATTGTACGCAAAATGACTTTCTCTCAAAAAGTTGGTCGAAGCAGCTTTTTGAATTTTAGCGTTTTGGAGCAATAAAGTGCTACAAAAAGCTAATTAATCAAACATTCATATTAGTTATTTAATCAAGTCAAATAGTTAATAATGATCAAACAAGTCAAAATTGACTAATAAGCTAACTATACTACCAAATTAGGTCTAGGTCAATTAATAATGCAAATCATAGCGATTCCTTGAAATTAGTAGGGCTGTGTGATTCTTTTTCTAATACGAAATAATTATCCTAAGATTTTAATTAGTAAAAGAATACCAAAAAGCATCTTTATATTATTATTATTATTATTATTATTATTATTATTATTATTATTATTATTATTATTATTATTTCAATATGATAATTATAAGATTATTAATTTCCTAAAAAGACGTTTGGTTCAAAGGAAGGAATTAAGGAAAAAGAATTGTAATTCAGTGGGAAAAAGAATAAGGTAAGAATTTAAATTACATTGTTTGGTAGGCAAGAATAAAACGGGTGGAAATTGAAACGGAATAAGTAAATAAATACTAAAATATTCTTGTATTATTATAATATAATAATAGTAGCGGAGAAAGCTTTTGCTAAATTAAGAAATAATTGTCAAATAGGCCATTGAACTACACAGAAAAATGCGATTAGGTCATCGAACTCAAAAACAATGTAATTGGGTCCCTGAACTACACAAATTCATGCAATTTCATCTAAAATGACTTGTTTTACATGATGTACCGGTTACCAATTTTAAAAGTAATATTTTAAATAATTATAAATAAAATAGTTAATTAAAATTTAAAAAAAAACACACACACACACACATCCGGCCGGAGAGGAATCGTCTCCGGCCGACAGTTTTTTATTTATTTATTTATTTATTTTAATTTTAATTAATTATTTTAAACTTATTTTAATAAGGCTATGAAATTTCTCAAGAAGCTTACATAATCTAAGAATTTAGGGAAAATGTAATTCACATTGACGTTATAAAAAATGAACTAAAAATAAAATTTTAAAATCTTACATTCCCCACAATAGCCTCACGTTTCCTTAAATCAAACAAAAGAGTATAATATTATAATATTTATATTTCTCAAGTTATGTGAAATAATTTGAATCAAATGCTCTATAAAGGACTCATCATATTAACAATTTTTTTTTTCTAATACATCTAATGAAGATAAAAGATGTGAGATTTGGATAAATTATACTGAGGAGTACTAACTCATCTATATGTTCATTTTAATATATTGAAATTTCATTTTTTAGTTAGTATACTAAAAATGAACTTACAGTAAACATAAATGTTCAAAAAATTGAACTGTACTTTAGCATTTCGAAAATAAGTATTTAGTATACTAAAAAAAATGCATATTAGTGGTATATCTTACAATATAATGATCAGAAAGATTTGAATATAATATAGGTCTATTCTTTCACTTATTGTAGCCAAATTTAAGATTACAACGACAAATTATACCGTGGGTCATAGATAAATGTTCATTTTAAATATATTATGTGTTTATTTTTATTCTTTTTATATATTGAATGTTTATTATTCGATGAACTTTTAGTACTAAAAAAAAAATTGGTATAATGATTGCTTAAACTACAGTGCATCCTTAACACGACTTGCCGCTTTTAGAATTCTTTTACCCTCTTTGCTCTATTTAAATGGCTTTTTTTTTTTCTAATGTAAAATTATAGTGTTCTTAATTATTAATTTTTTTAGCATTACCTATAGCCCTAGGCATTAACGGCAAACGTTGGCCAATAATTAATTTGAACTTTGCAAAATTAGTTGATTCATTAGTTTGGTTCGTTTTCAATTTCTTAAGAAAGGGAGTTAATTCCGTATGGATAATGAATTAACCTAAAGTACTTAAAGCTAAGAGAGAAATATATCTTCTTTTGTCAAAAAGGAAAATTAAATTTATGAGTTAATACCATTTTTGTCTTAGATTTATAGGTGACAATCTACTTTTAGACTTTTTTTTATTAGAACATCCGGTCCTAGTATTATTATGACATGACCATTTTAAGTCCCCCATCAACAAAATCGTTGAAATATCGTTAAATACAAAGACATTTCAATCTTTTCCATAGAAAGTATGTTAAACCGCTATATTTTTTATGTTTATTTTTTTTTAAACATCAATAATTGAAGACCAAAATGTTCTTGTATTTAACGATATTTAAACTGTTTTGTTAATAAAGGACGAAAAATGGTCATGTCACAATAATACTAGGACCAAAGGTGAATGTTCTAATAAAAAATGACTAAAAGTGAACTGTCACTTATAAATTTAGGACCAAAAATGGAATTAACTCTTAAATTAACTCAATGTCCAACCACCGTTCGAAATTGTCATACATAACTACCTTTAACCTTGAGGTTAACTAATTGATTCACTACGTTGTTTTGTTCTCGGTATACATGAGTTACCAAATCGCCTTTGTATTTGTAAAATAATAAAGAAATAAGGTTTAAATTGGCCACTGAACGTAAACTGAGAGTATAATTAGGTCACTGAAAAAAAAAGTGCAATTAGGCCACTGAACACTCTAAATATATGCAATTTCACCTGGTAGTAGTAGGTTACCATCAATTTTATCAGGTTACCTGCTTACGTGGACGGTGAGTTGACATTTTAAAATAATTTTTAAAAATATAAATTAAAAAATTTAAAATTTAATATTTTTTTAAAAAAAAAGTCGGGGTAGCTGCCGACTATGTTGAGTTCTGGTCCCACGACTATTCTTTAAGTACCAATTTTCATCCACGACTATTGTTTTAGTGCCAAAATTCATCGCGCCGATCACCCATCCGTTTAAAATGTGTAAAAATCTAAAATTGGTTAAGGATATTTTCATCATTTCCAACTTAATATCTCAATTTGAGTATGAATAAATGGATTTAAGTGGATGAAGCAAATTTGTTGTCAATTTAAAGACGATAATGATACAATAAGTGTGAGAATAAAAGCAAATTTTATTTAGAAAAAAAAAAAGAATTTGTTGTCAATTTAAAGATGATAAATTATGGTATAAGTCAAACCCAGTCGCATCAGGGTTACAACCTAAAAAAAAAAAAAAAAAAAAAAAAACTAATAATAATGAATTGACAATAAATTATTTCTTAATTTGAATAATTAATGTTTATTGTGTGGAATAGTCAACCCTTTTAATCCAATGTAAATTTTCTTTTTGTTAATAGTCTATGAAGCAATGATCAAATGATGAATACATAGTTGGCCATAATAAGCCAAATGATCACAAATTTTCTGACACGTAATCATGTGCTGTATTTAGGAAATGGTTTAATTAATGTATGCATGAACCTACTTAATTAGATATTAAACTTATCTACTTATTTCAAAAAATGATTACTCATTCTTCACATTTTACTTTTAATATTCACCTCTTTCAATATAATAACTTTTTAAATGTTTTTTACTATTTGTAAATTAAAAAGAAATGGTGGATCAATCATAACTATACAATAGCAAAAGTTATTTATTTTTCAATATAAATATGTTAAAGTTTTAATACTGCCTCCGTCCCATTTTACCTGTCCTATTTACTATTTATTGGTCAAACCAATTCTTACTTCATTGCTTATTTTCTTTAGTAATTTTTTATTATTTTTAAATTTAATTTTTTGTGTTTAATAGTACTTTTAATGTAGTTTCTAAATATATAAATTTTATATATTAATGCTAAACTTAATATTATGAAAATTTGGATTAAAAATAACTCTAATCAAGCCTCGTTAAACGAATCAGACAACCAAAATAGGACGGAGGTAGTAATTAATAGAGGAAACAAACTAGTTTTGTTATTTTTAAGGGTAAAATTATAAAATAAATTTAAGTAAAAGTACAAAATTTCTACATTGTATATGAGAAAAAGTATATCATAAAATAATTTAAAAAGTGCATTATAAAGCCACCGCACGAGAACTGAATTATAATTATAATTATATATATATATGTGTGTGTGTGTGTGTGTGTGTGTATGTATGTATGTATGTATGTATGTATGTATGACCCTAAAAGAGATTATGCAATAGAATAATGTATGTCACAAGATGTAAAAGAAGGAAATATGGACCAAATGAAATTCAAACAACAAGATCTTAATTTAGACACCCAATCTTAAATTTCAACTCAATCATATTCACATTGACATTGACAATATTTTGACAAATTAAACTAACAAAAATTGAATTAGAACAAAAGATCATTATTATCATAAGAAACTTTATAATACCAAACAATTAATATACTAACTAATATCCAAAAAGTAATGTCACTTTAAATGTCTTTTTTATTTATAATAATCGTTATTCTTATAACTCAACATTGTAAAATTTTTATTATTATTAAATTAAACTAATTCTATTATTAAAAAAAAAAACCAGTTCCATGGCTTATTTGATGCAATCATTATTGCGTGTATTATGGTCCACAAAGCTGTGTGGACCACAATCCAAAAAATACATAAAGTACATTATTCTAACTCATAAAATACATTGTCATACCTCCAGAATTTCATTATTCTAACACATAAAGTACATTATACATTATTTTAACTCATAAAATACCTTATTATAACACATAAAGTACATTATTCTAACTAATAAAATATATATTATTTTACCTCAAAATTTTTATTATTCTAACACATAAAGTATATTATTTTAATTTATAAAATACATTCAGAATGTTCATTTATTTTAATACGCGTGTGGCTTTTTTTAACATCAAAATAACGTTGGACTGTGGTTCACAAACTTTGCAAAACCACAGTCAAGTCAACACAATAATTTGCCTGTTTGATGTGAGAAGGTTATTGGTGGGCATTGGGCACAAATATACACTTTGTCCCAAAAAGTAGGAAGTCCAAATTAACTCACCACACGTGTTTATACACTTTATAAAATAACAACTTTTTGTTATCTTATTATGAATATTAAAGTATTTCCAAAAAAAATTATGAATATTAAAGTAAGGTATTATCACCATTATTTATTGCTTTCTTGATTAATTCTTTTTTTTTTACTTGAAATAAGAGATCATTCTGTTGCAATGAAGAAATTAGGGAGAAAAAGAATTATAATTCTAATAAATGAATAAGGTGAAAATAAAGTATGAATTCAAATCTTATTATTTGGTAAGCATAAATAGAATTATTGAAAATTTCAATTATAATGTTTGGTATATATATGAAAATTGAAATGAATAAGTAGTATAAAAACTAAAATGTCATTGTAATTGTAATTCCTAGGATAGGTGTATGATTATTAGGGAGGGTAAACTGGGTAATGTAATTCCCTAATCATTATTGTATGGACCATACTATTAAATAATGTACATTTAGTATACAACTAATATACTCCGTACTTTTATTATATAAAAAATGTACATTGTATTCATGAAAAAGTACATTATTTGAATACTGAAAATATATTATTTTGTATAATCTACATTCCGTACATGAATAATGTACTTTTAGTATATTAAAAATGTACTTTTTGTTATGGTCCATACAATAATTTTACGTGGTTGCCACACTCCAAACTTTCTTTTCATATTATGGAATTACAATTCCTAAAGGAGTTAAGATTTACAATTTCTCAAATTTAAAAAATTATAATTGCATATAATTGTAATATCTCTCAACTAAACTCTAAAATATTTTGTCAAAGACCTTGTGGTCAAGCGGCACCCGATGTACACTCCTATGTGAAAGGGAGTGGGTTCGAGCCTCAGTGGAGGTATCTGTTGACTCTTTGTACTTCAGTAGGTTGATAAAGTAACTATCTATGAACAGATACTACATTGTAACCGAGTCAGTAGAACTCAAAAAAAAACTCTAAAATATTTTATTTACTTCTTAAAATTAAATAGGAAATAAATTACCAATTCCTCCCCACCAAACATGTATTATGAGATTTTTTTTGTTCCACAGTTAATAAATGGAAAATGGTTTCCATTACGGTACGGTGACAATTATCGGCAAATTATATCGTGGACCATGGTCCACAATGCATTGTGGACCGCGGTCTCAAAACGACGTCGTTTTGATTAATGAAACAAACGGATGAATTCGCGCGACTCACTTTCTTTTCATATATACTGCACTTTCTTTTCATATATACTGCACTTTCTTTTCAACACAACTGCAGTTTCCTTTCAACACAACTGCAATTACTTTTTAATATAACTACAATTGTATATTATCGAATGAAACTATAGTTATATCAAAAAGT
>CM008341.1:8448107-8461942 GCA_002525835.2 Ipomoea batatas | reverse complement strand
AACAGCAAAGAGAAGCAACACCACAAGAACTCTCCAACATAAATGGAGACTAAAGCCCTGGAAAATCATGGCGTCTCAAACCGCTCCCGCATCTCTGATTCTCCAGAAGACTAAGGAAGGAGATAAGATAAAGAAGAGAAGGTTAAGTGAGATTTATGACAGTGGTGTCGTGAAGGAGACCCATGTGAAGACAAGTGTAAAAAAATAGTGCAATGTCATAATATTAATTTTTGGTGTGATGTTTGAGAAAGCAGAGTTTATAGTTTATTTTAAGTTACTAATAAGCTATAAGCTTTATTTGGTAATGTTTCTAAAATAAGCTAGTAGTTTAAAATAAGAACTTATTTTGAAAAGCTACCTTAGGTAGGCTATGTTTGGCAAACATAGTTGAAAAAGTAACCGAAAGGTGAAAACTGAAAAGTTATAAGCTTGAAGCTGAAATCTGAAGACCCGTTTAGCTAGTTGCTATGCTTAAAAGTGTTTGGTAAAACTATTTAAACTATTTAGATTTCAGCTTCGAACTTATAGCTTTTCAGCTTTCAGCTAGATTGCCAGACATAGCCTATGTGGAGGAAAAGAGAAGAAATAATGTCTCCCGGTAAAGATCTGATTTTTATCAAAATTGTAGGACCTACCGAAAAAAAAAAAGCAAACATTTTTTTGGTCATGTGAAGCGCAACCACAGCGTCCAACCAAGTGCGTTAATGAAGCTTTTCTCTCTCTCTCTTTTTTTCCCCCTATTTTTCTCACCCCTCTTGTCCCCTCTAATCTTCTCTTTTATAGTCACAACTTAAAAAAATATAACTATTGAAATGCTCTTAGCCTTCTTAGTTCTCTTAGATTGACTCAATCAATTATAGACAATTTTCATTTTAATTTGTGATCATTTATATAAAATAACACGTGAAATTTATTCAGTGCACATAATTTTTTAGTGATTGCGTATTTTTCGTGTAACCCAAAAAAATTAAAAAAAATGGGAGGAAATGGAGGGAAAGCGAAACACGGAGCTCACCGATAAACCAAACTTCCCCTCTACTACCAATATGTGCACTGTCGAGACCATGTTGATGGGTTAAAGTAATAAGATGGCGTATAGTACTTCCAAAACATCATATATTTATTTGCTTTCAACGTTGTCTCTGTGCGCTTTCCTTTTCTACAATGTCGTCTAACATTGGAACTATGAAAAATATAACAGGGGGCGTTGAGTATTAAACTCTACTATTACATTTAATTCCCTTCATTTTATTGGTTTCGGATGGGATTTAAATTATATAGGAACTAGAAAAGTCATTTTCATATGGAATCTCACTTTTGTTTTCTAAAATTTAAGATGACGAAGAAAAAGAAGAAAAATGTATTCTCCTTATATATATTAAGAAAACTTTTACTATAATGTTACTTAAGATGGGTATCAATACATGATTATATTATATGTGTTATTATCATTAATTTTTAATAATTGTTGATTTGTTCTTACAATCAAATATGAGATACATGATATGATCATCGCATGGGTCAATTAACACCTTAAAATTTTTCTGTATATGATTATGATTTTTTATTTGATATTCGAATAAAATACTCATACTAAGAATAACAACTACTATATATAGAGGTGTTTTACGACTATTGAAAATACAATTATATTATTATTTATAAAAATAAAAATACTTTCTTTTCCTCCAATGTTGTTTCTACGGATGCGACTTCCATCCATTTGGTGCTAATGAATTGGTTAACCGTAGTTATATCTTGGACTACAAATTAAAAGGAAAATTTAGTTACCAATTAGATCACTCCCATTTAACAGTAGTTATATCCTGGACTATGGGGAGGGTGGGCTTGGTCTATAAGTTTTACCTCATTAATATTTTTTCAAAGTTTTTTTTTCTTTTGCACAAATAATAAAATTAAATGGTAAACTTAGCCAAGTTGATTGTGTAATTGGTTTGATAATTACAAAGTTCCAAGTTTGACTTATCACGTAATTTTGATTTATAAAAGTCACAAGTATATCACATAAATTCATTACTGTTAATACCAATCATTTTTATATACTTGCAATATTATTTTTATGTATTTATAATATTATTTTTATGTACCTATACCCATAAATTCTTCAAGTTGTATTTGATTAAGCATGAAGAAATTTGTTAGTGGGAATGAAAGAGGAGTAGTGATATCTCTTTAAAGAAAGCCAAAAAAAAAGGGGGTAGTAGATAGGGAATAGCATCTTTGGTAAGCTAGGTGACATAAAGGTGAGGTTAAGATGCTAACACAAGTGAGTCTATCAACATTTGACTTTGGAACCCTTGATTAAACTATTGGCATTATTGATGGGCGCCTGCATGTCATGTGGACAACAAGGTCATTTTAGTGTGCAGATTGTTTGCTTGTATTTGTAGTCTAGCGTAGCATTTATGAATTTCTGGAGACTGGAGATGATGGGACTTCGTCTGGTTGAGCTTCAGGGTCTCATAATCAATGTTTCACGAGATCCATATTTGAAAGGATTGATTGTTAATTTGTGATTGAGATTAAGATGAATTCCGGCCCAAAAACCTTCTGGTCTAGTGGCACCCTATTGCACCCCACATGGGAAGGGGTGGGTTCGATTCCCAGTGAAGGCAATATTAGCTTTTTGTGTTTCAATTGGTTGAGAAAGTAGGAGTCAGTAGTACTCAAAAAAAAAAAAAAAGATCAATTAACCAATCTCAGCTAAGTTGGTCACACAATTGACTTGATAACTATAAAGTCATAAGCCTGACTCCTCATATGAATACCTATTAACTTGGCAAATTTTTGTGTGGACCATGATAAAATGTATATTTTTAATGTACTAAATGTACATTATTTTTGTACTAAATGTACATTATTTTTATACTATAAAAATAATGTACATTCAGTACACAAATAATGCATATTCTCTAAATACAACGTACATTATTTTTATATTGAATGTACATTATTTTTATATTGAATGTACATTATTTGATAGTGTGGTGCACACAATAAAGATTGTATTAACTTTCTTAGTTTGATCAGGTCAACTTTGCTGGTGAGGATTCCAAAGTGAGCTTTACCCAGAACGCACATCAGCTGCGGGTTCTAAAAAAAAATTCAAAATCAAATGAGACCCTTGAAATTAGGATGCAATCTTTTTTATGGTGAGTTAATTAAGGCGAACAATAAGTTCAAATTGATATACTGGTTGGTATATATAGAATTTTGTTACGACTGAAGTAAAAGTGGTAGTAAAACCTTAAATCATGGTAATTAAAGTCCATGTATGATGTATGATGAATTTAGGACGGATAGGAATGGTTGGTGAATATAAATGCTGTATTGGTGAAAGAATTACGGAATAGGGGTTGGTAAGTAGTGTACCATACAAATTGCATTGATAAGGTGATATACTTTTACATTAATAGAAGTATAAATACACAACAAACAAACATTACAACCATATATGCTTGTCCTTGTGATATTAAGTGAGAGGTAATGAATTGGCAGCATTTTCCTTTCAAGGAAATGCACTTGGAGTTGGCAATTACATAATCCTTCCATTTGTGCAAAAGTATTTCATTTTGGAGTAAAATTGGACCACCAAAAAAGAGTTTGGAATTTAGCAAAAAATGTCATTTCCACATTGGTTCTTAATTGGCTTCTTAGGGCAGGCCACACTTGAGTACCTTACCAGCTAAGTCTTTGGTTTTTAGTCCCTCTGTGGCATTGGTCTCCACTGCTGAAACCCAGTCTTGTCTCTTTCTTATCAATGGCATGCTGGTCATAATACCTCAATTTAGTAATCCTATTCACCAAATTTGTGAGGTTGAGTTTGAGAGAACAACTGAAATGATTGGGATTGTCTATGGCTTTAATTGTTATTTAGATGTTCACTTGAATAAATTGTGATTATAACAATATAATGATAGGTTTAGTATTCTTATTATATCTTCCCATTTCAATATAGTGTTCCGTCCTTTAAGTCAGGAAAGCGTAGTATATCAGTCTAATTGGTAAATTTTTAATTGAAAGAGTAAAGGACTAGTGGGATTGGTGTAGTTTAATCACTTCAATCTCATCACTATCACGACTCTAACTGTTCCAATCTCACTGTTACGACTCTAACTGTTCCAATCACATCACTTTCCCAATTGAAACCTTATAGAGTTATAGTTTGATAATAACATTAAAGGTGTGTAAATACAATCTAAGGCAGTCGATAATAAGTGGACGTACTGTTAACTCGAAGTTGTTAAAAAAGAAAACATAGTCTAAATTTTGAGTGTTTTGTTTGTTGTATCTAATTTATTAGTTGGCCAAGTAACTAACCAATAAGTTTTTGATTAGTTCACCACACTAATGTATTTGCAATTTCCAAATTGTTTTAGGGGGAATGGCAGTTGTATGATTGTATCCACTAGCTACTTTAAAAATCAAGGTAAACCCCCTATTACACTATTTAATTAGTCCATATTTAATCAACTTTATTTATTATCACCCGTACTCATTAATTTACTAGGTGGACCAGTTGTTAGCTTTGTGGGTTGCCAGATTCAACACTCAACTGGTCTTACATCTAATCTCTCATAAAGGAATTGAAAAAGTGACAAAAGTTCAAGAATAAAAAGAGAAAGTTATAAATACATGAAAAAGATAGACCTAAGAGTTGGATTTCCAATTATGATACATAAACTAAAAACAAATATTGTGTACGTAACATATGTTGCTGAAAAATAGTTGTTAGAGCGAAGTGAGTGGAGCAAAGCGGAATGGAGCGATTTTTTCATTATAAATACTTTTAGGATTACTTATAAATATGATGATTATATCTCTGAATAATGTATCGTCATCGCAATTAATAAAAAGAACTTAGCTTTTGTGAAAGTAGACAAATCGTCGAACCACATAAATCTTGCTCTTCTTTATTTTCCCGTCTCTTTTTTTTTTTTAATCTCTTGCTCCCGTTTTTTCTCAACAATGAAAAAAAAAGTTAAAGAAAAATATNGTTTTAATTTTATTCCTAAGATAATTGTAAAATTCGTGCTAAAGTATTGGCTGCTCACTTTTTGCCCCTAAGCTGTAATTGGTCTTGCACTTTTCGTCTTTAAGTTAACTTCTTGTGCTTACTTTTTGTCCATAATATTTTGTTAGTAAAGAAACGAAAAGTGCAACACCAATAATAATTTAAAGATAAAAAGTGAGCCACTTATGGACTAATTCTACCATTATCAAATGAAAAAGGGAAAAATGGTCAAATAGGCTCATAAACTTTACACCAAAAGTCAATTAGACCCTTAAACTTTTAAAAAGCACAATTAAACCCTCAAACATGTCAAATTGAGGCAATGAAGCCCAAAAGCTGATTACAGGTCATTTGCATATTCCGGCCACCGGCGACAACTTCCGACGAAGGCGATTCGCCTGAGAAGGCGACCATTTCTGGTCGCCCTCGCGCTGAGATGGCAACCATCGACAACGCCAGTCGCCGAAAGTTGTCACCGGTGGCTGGGATATGCAAATAACATGTCATTTATTGATTTTTAGACTTTATTGTCTCAATTTGACATGTTTGAGGGTTTAATTATACCTTTTAAAAGTTTACGGGCTTAATTAAATTTTAGTGTCCTTGACAATTTTCTCAATGAAAAATACAAATTTTCCTCTTTTTTTTTTAAACATATTTTCGGTTCCCTTTATTGTTTGCATATTGGATGTCATGGTCAATGACCAAATCTGACTTGGAAGTTGAACTCAAGTTGCTTCAAATTCATTCAAATTAATATATAGATTAGGTATGCGAGAAAAAACTTTTAAGTAAAAAGTTACGACTAATCTTTTTGAAAACTATTGAGTGATTATTTAAACATGATATTTAAAATATTTTTAGATATATTCAATTTGAATAAATTATATAATTTTTGTTTTTGAATATAGTAATTTTGACATTCTAAAAAATGGGTTGATGGGTTAGCTCATTTACCCACTTGCCCATTAAAAAGTAAGTCATATTTACACATATTTAACTCGTATTATAAACGGTCTAGCTCGATCTATTGTCCTTGACTTATTACCGGCTAACCCATATGGGCTGGTTGGGTTAGCAGGTATTGACATATCTATAAGTTGGTAATGTTGGTATAATTAGATAGGGAATATAGAAAATTGATAATGGTGGGTAACATAAAGAGAAGATGGTAACAAATGTATTCGTGTAAATATGTATATAGATTAGGGTAAGAGTAGGTAGTTAAGTAGTGATAAGAGTAAGGATTATGTTACAAGGACAATAAATTTTTATCATTGATATGACAAAATATGATCTATATTTAATTAAAATATAAATTAAGGGTTTAGTGTTTGTGAATAAAATTACTTGGTTATTCCCGAACACATTTAATTGATAAAAAAAAAAAAACTAACATATTCACAAATGTTAACAAGCATGTTCGTTAATGTTAATGAACACAAACAAATAATTAACAAATTAAACAAACACAAACAAGATGTTTAAAAACCTTAACAAATTGGAAAAGAAAACCCTAATGCTGCCTCCCTTTTCTCTCTAAAACCAAACGCCTTTCTCTGCTGCTCAACTTGGGCTTCCACCGCCGGCCTCCGGCCGGAGCTCTAATGGAGCTTTGAGCCGGCGGTTTTGGTCACCTTCTACCGTTTGCTCTCGCTCTTCTTCCGCCCTGACCACCGTCGCAGCTCCGTCCGCCTCCGGCCACCGCCACAGATCTTCTTCTTCCGTTTTCTTTCCCTTTGAATAAAATAATAGTAGGTAGGTATTGGGGTTTGTGTTGGTAGTCTTGAACTCTCAACTCTACTTTGAATTTACCACTTTTTTTTCTCTATTATTGTGTTTTCCTCTCGTTACTTTCACGAGCATTTTTCCTCTCGTTACTTTCACGAGCTTTCCATTATCATTAGCATAAATCGTATAGTTTGGTTTCGACAAGTGTTGATCTTATCCTGGGCGAGCAAAAAAGAATGATGACGAAGACCCAGATCTTTGATGAAGCTTTAAGCTCCTTGAAGGAACATAGTTTTCTAGTTATGAAACAGTCTGCGATTCAAGTTTTGTATAGCATAGTTAGAAAAGTTGTTTCTATGTCTGACTGTAAGGAATGGTTTACCATTTCATTGATCGTTGATGTAAACGTTTTATGTTATGAATTAATGGAATAGCTACGTTTACCTTAAAAAAAAAAAAAAAAAACCTTAACAAATTAAACAACAAATATAAATACTCTAAAAATCTTAACAAATAAACATAAACAATCTAAAAATCTTAATAAAGAACACAAAGAAGCTTCCTTGGTAGTTGGTAAGTGGTTTTTTTTTTCAGCTCTACTGCTACGCCACTAATAAATAGACTACTCCCAACAATAATGGCATCCCAATAGTGTCTTTAGCATGGTTTTTACTGGTAATACATCCTAGGCGGAGGTGAGAGAATAAGGAAAGAGAAATTTTGAGATTCTACTGCAAGAATCTATTTTTGATCTCATGAGTGGGTCCATTGAAAATATAAGGATTCAGTCTGGTGGGCTTTGATTTTTTATTTTTATTTTCATTCCCTCTCATCTCCTCTTTCCTATTTTCACATGTAAAAACTCTTCAAAAACTTATCACTATTGGAGATGCTCTAATATTGTTGGAACTTGAAAGTTGAACAAATGTTTCATCAAATCCATGCAAATATATATATAATAACCGATTAGCCATTACTATATCTCTGTATATGTAGAAGTAAACATTAATATAATATGCAAGAAGATCAGAATGTAGATGTGATATATATTTCCTGACAATGAATGTTAAAGGAGCTAAACATCATTATCACAGAATTAAAGCTATTCCAACTGCCATAAGGCTTTGATGTTTCAAGCTTTTTGGTGATATTACTCTGCAAATCTGCAGCTAATGATAAACACCAACTCACTATAGTTTTGCAGAGAGACTCATATTAACAGCAATAACAGGCTGTGGGAATAAGTGTGAATCTTGAGAGGATTAAAACTTGGAAAATTACAACTTCTGCACAAGCCAATCAGGGCAATGCAAGAACCTCATGCATTTCTTCGCGCGCTTTGCACATGGCTTCCAATGGCTTAGCTTTGGGCATGGTTAGCCCTTTGCCCTCAGTCATATCGACCTGATCTTTGGTGACCCTCTCCCAGTCGAAACACTGTATTAGAGAGGCTAAGACCAGACCTATCATGCGTCGCGCAAGTCCAGCACCAGGGCACGACCTCCTCCCCATCCCGAAGGGCATTAGCAGCTGAGAAGATTCCCCTTCTCTGCCTTCAAACCTCTCGGGCACGAACCTCATTGGATCGTCCCAAAGGCCGGGATCCCTATGGATAGCCCAAGCATTAACCAACAACATTGTGTCGCTAGGAATCTCGTAGCCACCAACCTTGCAGGGTTGAGATGAATAATGTGGCAATAACATTGGTCCTGCTGGAAACAAACGAAAAGTTTCAGATATGATGCATTGAAGATAGGGTAGTTTAGACAAATCTGGCTCATCAACCAAGCGCCCACAACCAACAACTCTGTCAAGCTCAGCTCTTGCCTTCTTCATCACCTCAGGATGGTTGAGCAATGCTGACATTGCCCACTCCATCGTCACTGCAGATGTATCTGTACCAGCAACTATCATGTTCTGCACACAAAAATCTTGTTAAAAATGTTTTCAAAAAAAAAATCTTACCTTAAAATTAAATATGTTCCAAGAAGTTAATAATACCACCCACTCGAATGGCAAGAATAAGGTAATATAATATAAGGGACAACTCACTAAGTTGGTCTTATAAGTTGTAACTACAAAGTTACAAATTTGACTTAAGATGGAATGGCCTATTGAGCTTCCTGGTTTGAGTTCATCATGTATAGAGAATCTAAGTTGGTTTACCTCTTTGTAGGTTTTGTTGACCAGGGTAAGAAATCGAGATTTATTGCATATCTTTGGACAATGGCTACGAGTTACTCTTGTAACCAAATGAATAAGGTATTATAAGAAGAGGGGATCTTTAAATCAACAACTTAATTCAAATGAAATTTCTGGCCTCAGATTCTTCCAGTTAGGTATTTCCAGTTGTCTGTCAGTAGTGTCATGTTAGTAATCTGGCACTATGGCACAGACCAACAAACAGCATAATCAAGAGCTTTCGGAAGATTCAAACTATAACCTCAAATTTCATAGCCATGGGACATAGAAAATGCCAGACCCAAACTTTAACCTAGAATGGGTTAAATATTCAAAGATTATGCTCTTAAAATCAGACAGACTCTAGCATATGTGAAGTTGAAAGCAGGGTAATTAGTAATACTCCGTAGAAGATTAGAGTTAAAGATTCGTACATTAATAAGGCCTTTAATGGTGAGATCGGTGTAGTACAGCGGCTGCGATTCTTGCAGGGAGAGTAAATGCCCAATCATCGTACTCGTCCTCTTTTCACGGCGGTGTTCATCTATCAGCGATTGCTGGAAAGCGTCCATTCTGTCGCCAAGCCTCGCCAGTTTCTTCTTCAGACCTCTGAAATCCAACCACCTCAGCAGTGGGAAGAAATCCTCGGGATTCGAAGCTTCCGCGGTTTCCATAACCTCGTTGATCAGCTCCGGAACATTATTCTTGGTTTCCTGGCTGTCGTTCTCCCCAAAATATCTCTTCCCGGCAATCATCCTCATGATTACATTGAACGCCGCTTGGCCTAATTTTGGCTTAAGCTCCACCTTGGCAAACGAAGTCTTCGAATCTCGGTAGAGGCTCTGCAGCAGATGCTTTTGTCGGATGGAGAGGAAGGAGTTGAGGCGGGCGGCGGAGAAGATTTCCTGGGCGCTGAGGCGGCGGAGGTGGCGGCACTGGTCGGAATAAGGGAGTCCCGCCATGGTGCCGTTGTTGTAGCCTATATACTTCCCGGCGAGATTGCGAGGCCGATTGGCCAAAACGGAGTCGTGGGTAGTGAAACATTCCTCCGCCAGCGACGGCGATGAGACGACGACGACAAGGCGGCTCCCCAGCCGGAGAGATATGATTGGGCCGTGATTCTGGGAGAGGCGGTAGAGAGTGCGGTGTAGCGGCGGCTTCAAGAGGTGGAGGTGGCCGATAATAGGAATGGGTACCCCCGGAAACGGCGGAAGACAGTTAGGCCGTGCTGTTCGGAAAATTTTAAGGAAGATATATAGGGAAATTATCAAAATCCCGGTTAGCACAGTGGTTTCCATATCCAATTTTTTTCCCTGGAGCTAACAGAAGTTACACAACTGGACTAACCTTAAATTAATATAAAATTGAGCAATGTTGCCAGATGAAGTAGTTATGTTTCTGGTAATCGTCTCACCACGAGTCCACGACACAGCATGAAAAACGTTGATAGAAGTCAACTCAACTGAAAACCTATACACCCATACAATAAAAATAAAATTTATTTTATGATTGTAACTTATAAAAAAAAAATCACAAAGTATCTACGAATTAAAAAGATTAATAAACAACTTATAAAATGTCAATTTGAAAACTTGCAATGGATTTTTTTTAGGTCTGTCGTATTGTTAAGGTTTGGACAAAGCCAATAATTTGGTCTACAAAAATTAGGAGCACAGAAATGGATTGGTTTGGCAGCATTGTTAACAAGTAACAGCCGGCATTATTTAACACCACTTTTATGTGTGCAAAACATAAAAATCAACTAAAAATAGCCATCATGCGGTTGTTATACCGTGGTAGGATAACATCGTCTTTTTTAAATAAAGAAACGAAGCCGTTACATTTTAACAAATTTTATATTTTGTGTGTGTTCGTAATAAAATGAAACTACAGTGTATCTAAAATGAAATTGTGTCGCGTATTGTGTTTATATTATCAAATGAAATTGTAATTGAATTGAAATGATACTTAATTATGTTGAAATGAAACTGCAGTATGTATAAAATGAAACTGAATAGCATGTCTCACATATTGAGTGTATATTATCAAATGAAACTGTAGTTATATCGAAATGATACTGTAGTTCTGTTGTAACGAAACTACAGTGTATATAAAATGAAATTGTCAATGAAACCGTAGTTGAATTAGAATTATAATTTAGTAATGTTGTAATAAGACTACAGTGTGTATAAAATGAAATTCAATAACATGTCACACCCTAATAAGACTATTGTATGAATAATGTCGAATGAAACTGTAGTTGTTCTGAAATGAAACTACAACGTATATAAAATGAAACTGAATATATTATACAAGCAAAGCTAATTATACAGAATATGTGTCGTTTCTTTTCATTAAAAGAAATGACACCGTTTTGAATCATGATAATCCCATGATCTAACATTCCGTGAAATGACCTAAATCATTAGTGGCCTAGTTAATATTATTGGAAGTTGAGCAGATGTTTAACCCAATGGGATAGCTCAAGTGGCAAATGAGCTCTCTTTGTGGGAAAGAATTCTGGGAGAACCCGGGTTCAAGGAATTCTCACAACTGACGATTCTCCCTTAGCCAGCACCCGTGTCTCCCGGAGCGAACGTGGGTGATGCAGAGAATTAGGGAGGAAAGTAGAGTACAAAGTGCGTATGATCGTATTATGACACTTCAATATGCCACGTTAAGAGCTCAAGGGTCTGAGGAGGCCAGGAATCGGTTTCGGTGTGTTTTGGGTAGTTGGCAAAAGTCCTCTCTCCTCCATAAATGCAGGTATTTATAGGGGAGATTCGAGCGGGGGTCTTCGGTTCTCCGGCATGGAGCACACGTGGGGCACATGCACTGTCGACCACCCCCGGAGCCTCACAGCCATACACGTGTCGCGCAGATAGAAAGCTGTCGGAGGACATGTTGGTCGGGCCGCGTAATACGGTCGGGCAGTGAAGATCAGGTCGGGTAACGGCGCTCAGGTCGGGGAGCAGCGTTCAGGTCGGTGAGGCTGTTTGGCTGTCGTCTACCGTACGTGGGTACGAATGCGGTCGTCTACCGTACGTGGGTATGAATGCGTATTACCTTATCAGTGGGTGTATCCGGACCGTTAAATGGACAGAGAAAGACCCCGTAGAATCAATAATTATATATGATTTATTATTTATAAAATTCCACTTTCAGTTTTATTTACAATATATGATGATTCTTTTTAAAGAATGATTGGTTGATAAAGTATATATGAACAGATATTACCTTGTAACAGAATCGATAGTACTAAAAAAAAGAATGATATAATTTTCCATCCTAAGATCAAGACATATATAGCTCAGCTCTTTCAAATACAAACATTTGTTCAATTATGGCACCTCTAAAGTTAGGATGCACTGCAGTGTTGAAGTTTAGGAGCCTTAAGGAGTTGGTGATTTCCTTTGTTCAATTAGTAGAGGAGCATAACAGACAGACAGAATTGACAATTCAAAAATCAAAAGCATATGCAAGAAAGATACGGTATTAACAGCAATAACAGGCTGTGGAAATAAGTGTAAATCTTGAGAGGAATAAAACTTGGAAAATTACAGGTTCTGCACAATGCCAATCAGGGCAATGCAAGAACCTTATGCATTTCTTCGCGCGCTTTGCACATGGCTTCCAATGGCTTAGCTTTGGGCATGGTTAGCCCTTTGCCCTCAGTCATATCAACCTGATCTTTGGTGACCCTCTCCCAGTCGAAACACTGTATTAGAGAGGCTAAGACCAGACCTACCATTCGTCGCGCAAGTCCAGCACCAGGGCACGACCTCCTCCCCATCCCGAAGGGCATTAGCAGATGCGAAGACTCCCCTTCTCTGCCTTCAAACCTCTCGGGCACGAACCTCATTGGGTCGTCCCAAAGGCCGGGATCCCTATGGACAGCCCAAGCATTAACCAACAACATTGTGTCGCTAGGAATCTCATAGCCACCAACTTTGCAGGGTTGAGATGAATAATGTGGCAATAACATTGGTCCTGCTGGAAACAGACGAAAGGTTTCAGATATGATGCACTGAAGATAAGGTAATTCGGACAAATCTGGTTCATCAACCAAGCGACCAAATCCAACAACTCTATCAAGCTCAGCTCTTGCCTTCTTCATCACCTCAGGATGGTTTAGCAATGCTGACATCGCCCACTCCATCGTCACTGCTGATGTATCTGTACCAGCAACTATCATGTTCTGCACACAAAAACCTTGTTAAAAATGTTTTCAAAAAAAAAACCTTACTTAAAAAAATTAAATATGTTCCAAGAAGCTAATAATACCACCCACCAGAATGACAAGAATAAGGTAATATAATATTAGGGACAACTGGTTAAGTTGGTCAGACTATTGACTTATAAGTTGTAACTACAAAGTTACAAATTTGACTTCAGATGGAATGGCCTATTGAGCTTCCTGGTTTGAGTTCATCATGTATAGAGAATCTAAGTTGGTTTAACTCTTTGTAGTTTTTGTCGACCATGGTAAGAAATTGAGATTTATTGCACACCTTTGGACAATGGCTACTAGTTTCTCTTGTAACCAAATGAATAAGGTATTATAAGAACAGGGGATCTTTAAATCAACAACTTAATTCAAATGAAATTTCATTTTCAAACAAAATTCAAATGAAATTTCTGGCCTCAGATTCTTCCAGTTAGGTATTTCCAGTTGTCTGTCAGTAGTGTCATGTTACTAATCTAGCACTGTGCCACAGACCAACAAACAGCATAATGAAAAGCTTTCGGAAGATTCAAACTTTAACCTAAAATTTCATAGCCATGGCACACAGAAAATGCCTTAAAGATCCAAACTTTAACCTAGAATAGGTCAAAGATTCAAAGATTATGCTCTTAAAATCAGACAGACTCTAGCATATGTGAAGTT